>JAQGAF010000411.1:0-53347 GCA_034687865.1 Kryphioiulus occultus | reverse complement strand
GCCTGAGGAAGGCCTACATTGGCCGAAACGTTGCAAAAAAAGAAATAAACTTAGTTGGACCGATCTACTTGGAATAACTGTATCTACGCCGGTCAAGAGTTTAAAGGAATGTATTTAATTAAGAAGATAGAGTCTCAACATGGACGTGCAGTAGCGAAGATTTGTCAACAAATATTGGACACAGGGAAAACAAAAGTCAGAATCGAAAACCAAATTGCTTTCTTACAAAAATGTAAGTCAACCAGTGTTATACCTTTTGGACTCCGTACAGCTCCCATTAGTGCGCATGAAGGCCATATTAAAAATGCCAACGATTTCAACAAAAATAACTTGCTCACAACATTACACATAAACCACGAGAAACTAAAACAGACTAGTAACAAGCTAGACTTCTCATGGGGTATGGTTGCCCCGTTAATCCAGAGACATACATGCGAATTTCTAATGAATCAATTTAATCTATTATTCGAACGTCAATTCAAAATTGAGAAATTCCGCTTACAAACAAAATTCAAACGATTACAGCATAGTGTAAATAAAAACATCAACATCGACACTGAAGCGTGGGTGGATGATTACACTAATGGCATGTTACCAGAAAACATTAAGAGGTTTTTAGCCTTAGGACAAAAATTTGCCTTTGATGAACCTGTGAATTGCCTGGAAACTTTGGCTTGTTTAGAGTCTACCATCTCTTCTGTTCCTTTTGCAGAGACTGATGCATTTAGAGAGAAGCTAACAAATTGCCTTAGAATTTTTAGAGAAAAACCGAAACATGGCCTTAATTTACAGCTTACATTAGGTTGTAATGAAGAAGAAATTAAACAATTTTTCAAAAACAATAAAGAAAAATTATGTATTATGAAAGCGGATAAAGCAAACAAATTAGTTGCTCTCCCAAAAGAATTATATAGGAACAAAATGATAAATATTCTCAACGATAAAGAGACGTACGAAGCCCTTAAAAAATCCCCACTCACAAAAAATCAAAATCAGCTTAACAAAATGGTAAAAGATTGGTACGACAGAAAATTCATAGATTACAAATTGTTAAAAAAACTACAAAGTACCAATGGCACGACACCACGCATATACGGGCTACCAAAAACGCACAAAGAAAATTTGCCTTTACGTCCCATCGTCGCATTCAATGGTGCTCCCACATATATGTTATCCAAACATTTCGCTGACATTCTGGTTAATATAATGGGTAAGACCAGCACTTACATAAAAAATGGAAATGAATTTGTAAACTTCATCAGAGATATAGTTATCCCGGATAATGAAATACTAGTGTCATTTGACGTCTGCTCACTTTACACCAATGTACCCTTAGATAGAGTGGAAACTATCATAGAAGAAAAATGGGATCAAATTAAAGAACATACGACCTTGCCGTTAAAGAACTTTCTAGAAGGATTAATGTTATGCTTATCCTCTACGTTCTTCGAGTATGAAGGTGTGACATATAATCAGATTTTTGGCATGGCTATGGGATCACCCATCTCCGCTATCATCGCTAATTTGGTGATGGAAGAATTGGAGGCAGAGACTTTATCATTCTCGAAGGTTACCCCAACGGTCAATAAAAGATATGTAGATGACATATTCGCCATAATGCGACCAGAGGATGTAGAGACATACAAATTAGAAATGGAAGCTTTCCACCCACGTCTTACTTTCACTACTGAAATGGAAGTGAACAAAAGCATCAGTTTCTTGAACGTTAAAGTAATTAGAAATGACGAAGGTAAAATCAGTACTGAATATTACAAAAAACCCATGCATTCGGGGCGGTATCTGGATTTCCTGTCGTACCATGACGTAAAACACAAAAAAAGTGTAGTTAGATCCGTACTTAGTCAAGCCATTACACTCACCTCTTGTCCAACTGCGCGAGAAAGGATAATAAAGGAAAACATTGAAATATTAATGAAAAACAATTACCCGTTATCTTTCATTAACAATATAAAGTCTAAACTGTCGAATTCAAAAAAAGCCGCAACGGAAGATGAAAAGAAAAAATTCATTTCGATCCCTTTTAAACAAGGACTACCGGCTAGACTTAACCCAGTTCTAAAACAATATAATTTCCAAATTGCGGCAAAAAGCAGAAATACCGTAAAATCCTTCCTCCCCACATTAAAAGACCCCATACCCACAGAATTAAAAAGCCAGATCGTTTACCGGATTCCTTGTGAATCATGTGAGTTTGTCTATATTGGTCAGACTGGCAATTCACTTAAGAAACGATTAAAACAGCATCAGTACGATGTAAGAAATAGAAAAGTATGCAATAGCTCGTTAGCGAATCATGTGTGGAGTGAATGCCCAGGACATACCATTAACTGGAATGGAAGTCGCATATTAGAGAAGGAAGCAAAATACAAAGCTAGGCTTCTAAAAGAAGGGGTACATATTCAGAACACTCCTAAAGCCATGAATCTCGCAATTCACAGGGGATCAGTACCTCACACATATCAAGAGCTGCTCAAAAGCGAATTTAAAGGACATGCACAAAAAAGTGCTATAAAACTTACAGAATGCAAACAGAAAAAACAAAGTAATATGTCCAAAACCATCGGTAATGAAAAAAGTGGTATTCACATACACCTGAAAAATAAATGTACTCCATCAAAGAATAAAATGATGGAGAGGCACGAGACGCAAAAGAGGGAGACGCATACGGAGGATGGCATGCATAATAAATTAACGATAGAACACCCCTCTGCACATGAAAATCAAACTGACATCATAAATAATATAAAAAATTGTACTTACAACTTAAATAAAATCAATAGTACACCACAACCCACAATGACACAACAGTACGCATTACCACCGGTTTTTGCTTTTCCCCCACCCCCACTAACTTTCTTTCAACCTCAGCCCTCTCCAATATTCAGCCACCTTCATCAACAACACACTAGTCTGCCCCCAACGTGTACCCACCTTTTCAATCAGAGCAGGCATATAAATGCTTTAACATATAGCAATTTGAATGGCCCGCCTAAACACTAAGTGCCTCGAAATTAAAGCGCCTTTGTTGACCCGTTGGCGCTGCAAGCTAATGATTGTTGCGCAATTGTCAAGGGAGATATTACATGACGGCCGCGCGTTTTGTGCCATATTTTTGCCGGAGTTGAATGCAGCATGGCTGAACTAATCTGAGCGCGCCTTCAGAACTGTTATCAAGTATTTTTATCAAGAATTTTTATTAAGAATTGTTATTAAGATTTTTATCATGACGTTCGCCACTCGGCTAAGGAGTTCCTCCGTTGTTTCTAATAAGCCTTTAATGTGCAGTGTAAATGACGCGCACGTTCTACCGACGAGCTCTCGATTATGGGAGTTAGAAAGAAAAAATAATTTTCAACGGAATTGTGCTTGAGTAAGTAATAGAAGCTTACAATGTAAAAATGCTAAAAAAGCCTTGCACAAAAAAAACCTTGTACGGAATTTTGCTTACCGCGCTTTCCTTTAGCGAATTGCCTGGAGCTATTGACCTTGCAGTGTGCATTTTATACTGAAGCTGCGCTTTATGTAAGTAACAAAATACGGTTTATCGATTATGACTAGCACAAAATAGAAAAAATTGTTATCGTTATTGTATTTGACTGGAAACCCTGTTTAACGTACGATGGATGAAAAATTTATACCGAGAATTTAGTTGCAATGAAATTAAAAAACGCAACGGGTGTGAATGGGATAAAAATTGAGGGAGATTGTTGAACCCTATTACTGTTAATATTGCTGCTCGTCTTATATACTTAAAATATTTGTATAGATTTATATATTTGCCTGAGGAAGGCCTACATTGGCCGAAACGTTGCAAAAAAAGAAATAAACTTAGTTGGACCGATCTACTTGGAATAACTGTATCTACGCCGGTCAAGAGTTTAAAGGAATGTATTTCGTAAGTACATGCCCTTTTTCCTATTTCGTAAAATCTGTTAGGGAAATTTCGCACGAAAATACCCCAAATCACTAATAAAGATGTGTGACCATACATATAGTCCTGCTATATCCCTATTAGTGCCTATTGGTAAAGAATAACCATCAATAGGGATTTATTTTACGAAAGTCCCCATTTGCCGTGATCACAATGTTTTCAACGCATGCGCACCTTTTCTTTTCGACTGTTTCGTGTCAGTACACATTTCGAAATCATGGCATAGATTTCGTACGAAATGTGTAGTTTTCGAATCATTTCGCCGAAAACACATTTTTGACCGAGGAAATGTCGTAAACACGTAACTTTTCGTACGAAATTTCTCTAACTGTCTAATATTGACCAAGGGGTGATAAAAGATCGTAAGAACGTGCAAATCCAAGTTTGTAATAACAAACACCCTCAATCCACATGGCATTACTGATGCTGTCTGAGAGATAATTAATAGAATACAATCGAACTGTGGTTATCAACATTTTGAGACTGTGACCCACGTTTTAGAAAGATGGACTTCGCGACCCACTAAGATTGAATATTGACAATGAGGGAAGCTAATGATGAAAGATCATTAGAACGATCAAATCCGGTTCAAACTCAAGTTTGGTTGGTTGGTTGAGTTTAAAGGGCACAATGCCTATAAGGCAAAATAGCGCCCGAAAGATGATGGTAGAGGAGAAGCATGTGACCATAGCAGCACCCCAAAAGGGCATAGAGTTGGCCACAACCTCATGGGAAGCTGTGTTGGAGGTCGAGGTTCAATAGGAGGGGACGCGCAGGATAGTGTGCCGGATCCCCGATCCAAACGGAATGCCTTAAGTTAGCCCTTTTAGGGGAGCCGTGCACAGGGTTAGTGAGGAAGAGGACCAAGGCCTAGAGGCCAACACAGAACCAGTTCAAACGAAGAAATTCAAATTTGAAATAACAAGCACCCCCACTCCACATGAAGCCCAGACATCCTGAATGCCTCGCCCTGCATACCCACTGCTTACGTTACACTAGAACCTCTGTAAGTTGACCACCCAAAGGACTGTCTGAAACTGGTCAAGGCTTTTATTTTCGTGAACTTCAGTTACTGCACTCACATGTTACAGCAATCATTCATGAACAATATTATTATAATGTTCATAATACAGTACCAATGTTGCTAATGTGCTGCAAATTTATCCAGCCATTACACGTATACCGTACAGAAGTACTGGAAGTTTAATGCAGAAACACTATAGTGTACAGTGTACTTACAAATTTCATTAAGTAAGATTAGAAAGCATATCCAGACAATTATTCTCTCGATTCGAATTCTGTTATGTTTTATTTTTGAGATTCCATTTAAAAAGGTAATTCCCCATGTTTACTGCCAAGCCCCCTTTACATGTACATGTATACTGAAGGAATTCAAAATTAAATCTATAGAGACAGTTACTGTTCATGGGTGTACAGTATAACTTTTGCAAGCACCCAATAAATTTAATCATCCATGCTGGTCAACACACAGGGCTGTGTGTCATAACCCAAGGGGTCAACATACAGAGGCGCAGGTGATCAACATGTGGAGGTCACCTTTCATTGAGTTATTGTGGTGACCGTCCGGTCAGTTAAAATGTGGTTAACAATGGAGGTTCTACTGTAGGATGGAGTGCTAGGGTCACCAACGAGCTAGAGACTAACTGAGGGTTACAGTGGGGTGCAATGGTGGTTCAATGGAGGGTAGTGTATTTCACCAGTTGACATCAACAGAATTTCAACAGCTTAAAATTTGCACTGAGAAGACCTGTTGAGTGCAAAGCTTAAGTTAATGTTGAAGTGCTCAGCAATAAAACCAGGAGCCCAGTGGAGTGTCCGTTGTCCAAGTGTGTCCGACAAGGGTTATTTACGAGAGTTTGGATTTCCATCGTCCCAGGGCTAAATGGCGAAAGTACTATCGCAGCAGACAGTGGACTTTTGGCAAAGTGGAGAAGTTTTTCCGCAATAAACGCTTGCCAAGAGCGCAGTTTGGCAACCATGTAGCGGTCCCTGACGTGCCTTTCTTTTGCTCTTTCCCCCTCGTCCGCAACGGTACTTTGACGAATATTAAGCCATTTTGCAGCCTCTCTTAGAATGGGGTTTACTTTCTTCCTCAATGCATTTATAGCCGCTCGGAGATCTATTGTTGCCCACTGATCCTTGCTTCTCTTTCACGCAGTTACGACCCAACTGCGAGATAAATGGATTCCGTGCCCATGTACATCATTCGCAGCCATCAGCGGAGGTACGTGTGCGCCTTAATATGGGGCTGCATTAGGCGAAAAGGGCATAAAAGCCAGAAAAGGGCCGAATAATTGGGCAGCCCCAAGATTGGGCCGAGCCCAAATTGCACCCGCGCAACTCGTTAATGATAACGGCGAAGTGTAATGCAAATTAAACCTTGCTGCTGTGCCACCCAATGGTGTTCGTTTCCAATGAAAACGTTTTTTGGCTCTTATTATTATTAAAAAAGAACCTAAAAGTGTGCTAAGGTTGGTTATCGTGATCATGCACTATTTCAGCGATTGTTCATGCATCGGCGAATGTTCAAGGGATGATGCGGGACTCACTGTAGAATTCTACGGTGTACTTGAAGAATAGTCCTTGCATGCAGATTTTGTGTGCGCAACATGAGACAAGAACACATTTTTTTCAGAACGTGAGTAGTACTTATAGCTGGTACCTCGTGTGCAATTGATAAGCATTATGTGTCAGCCATAAGCTGCGTTCATGATTTAGACAGGGTCTGACTTGAACAACAAAAGTTGAAAAGCGAGAACCCAACAACAGCGCACGACGTACCAGTTATAAGTCCAGTTCATGTTCTGAAATAAATGCGTCCTTGTCTCATGTTGCGCAAGCAAAATCTACATGTACATAAGTTTGGGTGTAAGGCAAAAAAAAAGAAATAAACCGAAATCAAGTCTAGTTTCTCAGTTATTAGTGATATTAAACCAACCATTCTTTTTACACTTACCAGCGTTTGCAACTACACTCCTTATTTGTTGATGTGTTGAAACTTGCTCAGAGCCCACCATGCAAGGGGGTGCCATAGATGATCGGTCACACCTGATCACGATCAATACTTTTAATTTTTTTTTTTCATTTGGGCACATTTGGAGCAGTGACAAGAAAAAAGTGGGCGACTTTGACATTTTGAGCATGGCATAATCCGGAGTATATCCTCATGGCATCTCCATAAGGTTCGTAGGTTGAAAGCTACTTTATATTTGCAGGTAAGTTTGGTTACTTTTTTCTTTAAAATTTAATTCCGACACTTAAAATATTAACTCTACTAAAGAAGCATTTTTAAAATATAAGTCAAAATTTTTGGCGTAGGGACTATCCTAATGTACTGTATTTTCGATGGGATACCTGCAAACAATCGTAAGTGTGATTTTTATTTTGGAAAATCAATTATTGCAACCATAGCGTTCGTTTGAACTTAAAATTGATAAATTAGAATTACGAGGTTATGCAAGAATACCATTGATATGCAACTTGCTATTTTATGCTGTGCTCAAATGTCTCGTTTAATTTCTGTATTGGAAATTCAGTCCTCGTATCACGTTAATGACACCATAGCACATCATTGATTAAGACATTGTACCAGGTACATGCAGTCACAAAGTGATACAGTCCTCTAGCTTTTATTACTAGGTAAGAAACTTCAGTAGACACAAACGCGTGCCATCAAACAATTACAGTGCAGCAGCAGACTTTTCTAATCGACATATAAAAAGTGGAAAGAGGCAATGTTGGAGTCTGGCTTTTTAAAACCACTCCAGCTTCGAGACAAATTACTCACAGTTGGGCCAAGATGTACTTGTTGCTAAGTCGTTCGCGATAATGAATGCGCAATCATTAGCTGTGTCGAGAAATAATCCAGCGTAAGGTATATGAGGGCATCCCTGGAGCCATTAAGATAAAGATGCAAAGGTTCCTGATAGGGGAATTGAGATTGATCTCTTTGGGATAGCTGAAAGGATTTTACTTCCTTTGGTTATTTAGCTGCTGTTGGTCTATTTTATCCCAGTCAAAGCTACAGATGCTATTCGCATTCCAGCAGTAAAGAAAGGTGGTTTACTTTTAACATTACAATTGATTAAAAATCATGGCAATGAAAATTCGTTCATTTACAATTGCTCACGTTGGGGGGTGGCTCACAATGTGCCAAATGAAAACAATGCACACAAAACGTGTATATTTTAAACCCTAATTTTCTAGCAGACACGAATGACACCTGTTCTAGATGCCGAAATTTATCCAGTTTCTCATAGCATAACCGATCCTAAACTAAACTGACCAAAAATTTAATTTCTCATTAGTAGCCCCTAACCGCAGACAATCACTGCCAGCATAAGAACAGTTAGGAGAAGCTAGCTTCCTCGTATTATCTACATGTATGCTGACACTAATTAGGCAGGGCAAAAGCAGAGCATAATCTTAAGTAGTGCAACCTGCATTTCTCATGCTGTGTGAAGTGTTTTGATTTGCATTGAACTGAATACGTTAAGTCACATACTTTACATGATAAACAATTAGGTTATGTGAAGACATATCATTGGTTTCCATTTTGCCACTGCAGAGACCTAGCCTCAAGAAAGTACAATAATGTACGGTAAACATGGAACAGTTTAACTGTAACCATGTCTTACACCTGTGCGACACATTTCCCTGGAACACCTCAAGTTTTCCACGACATTCATTTGCATGTTACATGTTGTCAGAGGGACAGATAAGGCTACATTTGCGCGACATATTCAAGTCTTCATTTATAGGGTAATGTAATTCCTATTAACTTGGACCAAGTTTCAATGACTAACTATTTGAAACCATGTGAACAAACATCATTGGTTTCCATTTTGCCACTGCAGACAACTAGTCTCAATGAGGTACACTAACGTAAATTTGGAACAGTTTAACTGTAGCCGTATCGTACACCTGTGGGACGAAATTCACGGCACACCTCGAGTTCCACGACATTTAATTGAATGCTACATGTTGCCAGAGGTGCAGATAAGGACACCTTTGCGGGACATAATCAAGCCTTCATGTATAGGATAATGTAATTCCCATCAACTTGGACCATGTTCCAATGCCCAACTAACACGACATCGATGTAAGCAGAAAACCCATGCATGACCAAGGAAAATGGTGGCTCACAAAATGTTCTACTAAAAATGCACACACAACGCATAAATGTAACCCTACTTTTCTATTAGACACGAATGACACCAGTTCTGGATGGCGTAATTTATTTAGTTTCTCCTAACGTAACCAAACTTATACTACCCTAAACTAAACTGACCAAAAATGTAATTTCTTTATTAGCTGCCCCTGACCGCAGGCAATCACTGCTAGCAGAAGCGGCGTTAGGGGAAGTTCACTTCCTCATATTATCAATGTTGAAGCAGGGCAGCCGCAGAGCATATTCCGAAGCAAGCAACAATCACCTGCCCATCGCAGTGTATATAATTTTTACGATTGTAGTGTGAAGTGTTTTGATTTGAATACGTTAAATCATATGCCTTACATGTTAAACAATTAGGTCATGTGAACAAGCATCACTGGTTTCCATTTTGCAACAGCAGAAAACTAAGTAGCCTGCTTGAGGTAAACATGTAATGGAACAGTTTAACAGTAGCCATGTCTTACACCTGTGGGACACATTTCACAAGTTTTCCACAACATTCATTTGAATGGTACATGTTGCCAGCGGGGCAGATAAGGCCAAATTTGCGCGACATAATCAAGCCTTCATTTATAGGATAATGCAATTCCCATCAACTTAGTCCAAGTTCCAATGCTTCAATGCCTAACTAACACGACCAGCGATGATACCAGATAACCCATGCACAGATACACAATGTGATTTGATCCAGATTTGCCAAGTTGCTGCATCCTCACGACCTCAACCCAATTCTGCTTGCAACTACTTCCGTCTCTTGCAGGCACATCGTCCATGGCTCATTGACATGAACTAGCGGCAATTAGCGCGGCCAAATACCATCTGCTGGACGACAACAACAATCCAGGATTCCTCCGATATCTGGCCCTTAATTAAGGCGCCATCTCCTCAAATTAGCATCCGCCTCGTGTCCAGCTGACGACGTCGCCAAATTTCCCATTTGCGTCGTTTAGTTGGCGGCCAAATGACCAATCTCCGTTATCAGTCGTTTCGCAGTTGCGCCCCCCGGCCACGTGGCTCGCCGCAGCGCCCCTGACGGCAGCTAATTAAACTCGGAAAACGTGCGATAGCCGCCTAACGACCGATGCAACGTCCGCTTAGGGCCAAAACGCCAATTTGCAAATAATCAGATTGTATGCAAACGTACTTGGCGAATTCTAGCTTATTTTCGCTATTAAAGCACCCCTTAATAAGGGGGGCTATTATGGTAAGCACAGTCAGACTTTGATATCTTATATCCCGGACACACCGGCCAAATTAACGCGTTCATTTTCATGCACGACTTAAGTTTGCATGTAAACATAGTGATTGAATAAAAAAAATTGTCCAAATTTGGTCAAAAATTGTTTGGTCACTTGCATACGATTAAATCACATGCTTTAGACGTTAAGGCTATCTACAACTCCATGGCATCCTGCCGTAGTGTGACGTCATCCCTATACCTGCCATGCAAAATATTTACTTTGACATTTGCTCTTTGAAAATTTTGTAATAATGGCACAATTTAATTTTTTACCCATCAAGATTAAGTCGTTTACCAGCGATCGTTTTCTTTTTACAGTTAAATAAAGTCCTCTAGTGATTTATAAGAAAATAAATAAATATTGCAAAAATTCAAAAGGTCATTCGCGGGTGAGGCAAATTGCCCATCGAATGGCCTTTCTTATTTTTGTCATCTTTATTAATTTTTTTGCATGGTTTGATTTTCGTGTTTCAAACCACCCCCTTTCCGAGTCTCAACTCAGATTTCCAAAATCCATTTAAAGTAAGTAAAACTCGTTCACATGACTTAATTTAAATTTTTGGTTCAAGTTGACTTTTAACCTGCATACAAACGTATTATGTGATGAAGTCATCACTTGGGGTAAAACGAGTTTGAAAATGGTGTATGATGACATATTACTCGAATGTCATCTTAATCTACCACTTGGATATATCTGCACAATTCATTAACCTTCTTTGTGTTACTGTCCACTGTATGGACAATACGGTAGTCATCTCATAAACAATATGAGATGAACATAAACAAAAGGTACAAAAGGTACAAATGAAAATGAAACGGTACAAATGAAAGCCAGTAGGCTTTCATTTGTACCTTTTCAATAATTGATTTCTTGAGGAATAGGATACAGCTTCAGAAGGTTAGCAAATATTACTGAATTAACTGATAGCAACTTACAGTTCATGTCCACTGTGACCTCGGTGAAAATCGGCTCCGTGATATTGTTGTTGGATGCTTCGCATCGATAGATGGCGTGAAAGTCGTCACGGGTGAGCGAGGGCACCAGAAGGTCATTGCGGACGATGCCCACAGAGGTCACTTCGTAACTGTCGTCGACACACTCACCATCTCGCCACCACGAAACCGCTGGGGGCGGTTTACCTGCAAAAATAAAATATCGATTAGGAAAGAATAAAATGGTGTATTACCAAATAAGCACTGTTGGTCAAAGCGCAATTGCTGTTGTTCTTCTAACATAAGTTTTCTTCAATGGATATCTTCGATATACACGTACATGTATCTGAAATGTGTCATGAAAAGTTACATGCCATTGGGCGACTAAAATCTAGTCCATTGGAATGTCTCGAACAAACGAATGTTGATTCTACTCTATTATCCCAAGTACTTTCAGAGAGAACTTAATCCAATGAAGTTAGATCAATCACAAGCATCTGAATTGCCCATAAAGTCAACTTCTAGCCCCCTATCGGATTAGGTTGACAATTTATCAGTCGCAATTAAACGTGGCCTTGTACATGATACAATCTGCTAAAATTGCCTAAAGGCAACAACACTGTGGGGTGTCCCAAAAGGCCCAACCATCACTATGCAATACACACTACATGGAGGAAATGAGCAGCATCATAAGGACGTTTTATGAGTGGGTTATCGTATGTTTGGAGTCAATGTATTTCGCAAATATTAGTCCATAGTCATGTAAATGATCTAAAGCTGCACTCGAAGTTACTCTCAAGTCATGCAAAGTCACGTGTAATGCTATTTGAGACATGGTGGATTATTGCAAAGAAAAAACATGCAAACTGTACTTTTGGAAAAATGCTTTCAAAACTCAGTAAAACGTACTAGAACAATGGCACATCTTAATTTATTCAGTTCGTTGTAGGAAACTATGACAATAAGCAAGCTGATTGAACCCCATGCAGCATTGGATTTCCTCATCACCAGAAACGCTTCCTGCACACCCAGAATAGCATTCTCGGTTGCCTAATATAGGTTTGGTTCATTAAAATGCAAATGAATGTTTTTTTTTTGTGGAAAAGGTGGGAGAGGGAGAAATTGCGAAGAAACAGTGAATCTCACATAACAATCTGCAATTTTCTTTACTTGTTTAGCTTCGCTTTCGTTAAACATAAAAACAAAGAAATAAGGCGTTGTATATGGAGCGAGAGAAAGTATTTTACGGAAATGGGGAGAAAATATATAAAATAAAAGTCGTGTATTGCGCCCCCAGGGATTTTCCAGTAATTAGGCATAGTTTAGCAGCACGTATTTTGTGTTCCCAGCTAAAGATTCCTACGAGACCCGGATATCGACCAGTGTGTGGGTCTTCGAAGACCAGTGTTCGTAGACCCATTTCGTTGTAGTATTGGCTAAGAAATATGGAGTGCTGTAGGTAATACGGTTGCAGTTTAGCGGCGATAAATAAACACATACACCAGGTTGTGTGCATGTGCTAATTCTTTACGACGGATATCATTGAGAATGTAAATTGTAAGCCGAGTTCCCAAATGTTATGAAAACCGCAATATTTAGGGTGGCTTATGAACGAGATATAAGCTTATAGTGTTTGTGGCATACGTTCATGGCAAACCAGGATACTAGCAGCGAAACTTTATAACTTAAATAATCAGTTTTATGTTTTGATTTCTAATGCAGTCAGTTTATAATCGAAATGACTACTTCCATCATTAATGCATGCCGGCTAATTTTAGATTACAAAAAACAGGGAGATAGTACAACAATGCTGATATGGAAACAGCAAATTTAGATCAGTTTTTTCATTGAGGATTAGATTATTGATTTCTTCCACAGAAAGTCCCAAATGCTGATAAATGATAATTCCCTGAATTCCCCATTTCGACAGATGAAGGGCTGGCCCAGTGCATATGAAATTTCTTGACTTTTGCGTGTACATGTATGTGAAAGCAAATGCAATATTGATACGGTGAATCTCCCTGACTTGATTGTCGTTGCAATGTCCCTGAAACTACTGGGTTTTCAAGGTCCATATAAAATTGTAAGAGAAGATATTAAATGTTAATTCGGTTTTTACCATTTTTCTCATGATTGTGAAGTTGTAAAGGAAAGGCCATTATTATTTTCACGAGTTTTGCAAACAAAACGCTACTATTCTCACGTTTAGCGTTGAGCATCACTTGGATTATAATACGGTAAAATATGGGGAAAAAATTTCGTTAAAATAAATTTCGGACGGTTTGCTCCACAACTCGGTCATGAAAATTGTGTCCTTTAGAACCAGTATTTACAAATGCAGGCAATTCAATATTGGAAGACCGAGCTACAGACACTGAATTGATAGCGTGTTAAGGTTTTCTTTATCGGTCCTCAGTAAGTGTATTTGAGGATTTGATATTCCCACCTTACTTCAGAGTTTTTACTTTAATGCTTTACTCAGTTTCAGCAAAAATTCTCAACTGTTGGGAGCTTGTCAAAACTCATTTTCAGGGAAGTAAGCTTTATTTTTACTAGGATTCACCCTCGTCCATAGTACTAGGGCGAAAAGATGAATAAAATGCGCAAATCAACACTGGTATATTGAAGAGGTGGATAACTTTATTTAACCTGGCTCTAGCAATATCCACTCGAAAAAGCCCATTTTTCCGAGCACCATGTCTCGGAAACTGCAAATTAACGTCCCTACAATGCATTGCGAATGACAAAAAGCTCCCTCAAGATTATGAGAGGCCTCATTGAAACGTCAACCCTTTTTTTAAAAAAATGTAATAAGATCATGCAGGCCAAAAAAAACAATTTTCAATTGGGTCAATGGCATTTCACACTGCGAACAGGTGCCATTCTCTTGAAGTTTTCAAAAAAAGTCATGTTGTGAAAATAAGCTTCAGTATATTTTAAAGAGTAGTTTTCACAACTTTATACTTTCGCAAAAAATGCATTAAGGCTTTCAGTGCGAGTCTGACAGCTAACTAATGAATGAAAAACATTTCAAAGAAAAAAAACACAAATTCGTGAATTTTTCAGAAAGTAAAAGGAGATTAGCTCTAAGCCAATCTAGAATAAGCTTTCGGAATGAACGGATTAGTGCAGGTATTTTTTACGTTTTTCAATCAAACTCCAATTTGGGCATGCAAAAAGTCCACGTGGGGAAGACGCAAAAAAGTGCAACCTTTGCAGTTACCACTTAAAACAATTGCATGTGCATTAATTACCAATTTTTAAAAGTGCTAGTTCGATATCACTGATCTAATGTAAAATTCATTATTGTAAGTGGGCCCTGAAGTGCCTTCGTAATTGCATTGCCATACCACGCAGACTGTCAATCGATAGCTATAATTTTAATGGCCCAACATTTAAGTTGAGTAAAACGTCAGATGTCAATTTCGAAAATATGGTTTTGGTAAACCAGTTAGGTAGAACAAGTCACTTTCAGCCTCATCAGTCACGAATGAAAAGGATTTTTCAAAAGTATTTGACACAAATGGCATGTAGCAGATTTTACATTTTTTGCGACATTCAATCGAGCATATTGCGCACGACTGGCACTTCCGTTTCCTTCCCCCTCATGCACATTCGTTTATAAAGGCTTGTAATGTCCAGAAATAAAACATTTCAGGGAGCTTGAGAAATTGCCAAATGAGTTATTATACAGTATTATGCAATTACTTTTGATGATTTGAAAGATAACGATCATTCCACAACATATCAGATATATACAAAAGTTTTTATTCGGACCCCTCCCCAGGATATGCAATAACTACATATTTACGAAATGCTTTTTGTAATACAACTTGTCTTCTTTACATCTTTATTTGCCCTTGTTTCCTGGATGCTTAGTTGGCCTATAATGGTGTAACAAATACCCTTGTTCAAAAAATTTGTCTATATTGCCTTTTTCTTCAATGCTGCTCCTTTATGGTTGGCAAACACTGCATGCATGGAGTGTTCGTTTAATCACTAATTTTACCTTAAATCTATCATTTGGTATAAAGATTTAAAAAAAAAATTCGCCAACGGTGTTTGCTTAATTACTACATTTACCAAACAATATCTTTGTAGAAATGTTGAAGAAATCCACAATTTGTTATCTACTTTAAAAAAATCGATTATATTTTTTAAATGAGTATTCGGTGTTTCATTTTGTTATTAAGTTTTAAAACAACTGAGGCGCCTATGGCGAAATTAGTTAAATCTTTGCTAAAAAATTCACTACAACACATTTTTGATTGTAAAGTGGTGTAAAATCGATCAATTCTAATCTAATTTTTGAACAAATTTCGCCTACTGTATTTCCTTCAATTTTTAACAATTTTCAAAACCTACGTTTACGATTTAGGTTACTTATGATGGGAAAATCTATTTCACAGGGTAGAAAGTGTAGCAACCATCAAAACTACTTAGAATAAACTTTTCGAACTTGTAATCATAAATGGAATGCTTCTCGTATTTTGGAAACAAACGAAATTGTGTCGTGGTTTATAGTTTTCGGTATCCGATGAACACTACAGCATGTGTCATTCCCAAACTACTTTATAAAGCAGTGTAAGACATATCGTGACTCGTTGCTCAGTAGTTTACTTTTATAAAAAGGAATTAATGTGCAACATTCATTCTATACAATTATTAAAATCATTTTTTTTTATCATGTTCCAGAGGAAGTAGTAGAAAATGCACTACGGTTTGAACGATTTCTAACGTTTTTATTGCAAAGTAAAAAACAGAAGAAAAAAAAGTTTGAGTTATTGCTTGCGGAATCGGTTGGTTGACACATTTGTGGAAATGGCGAAATACCGATCGAAGATAAAAACAAACAAATTACTAGTTGTCTACTGGACTAGGAAATCGGTCACTCGACAATAGGCGTCAGTTTTTGTCAATCTAAGGGTAAACTTGCAAAGCCACCCCCGAGGACAGAACAATCAGACCAATATTTGAGTTGTTAGGAGGATTTGGGGATGTCCACGAAATTGAGTGACATGATCCGTGGAATCGGACATTTCGGGGGAAAATTGCTCTAAAAGATCTCTATTGAGTTAAAGGGGCTCATCCCCAGTTTTATTTTTATGTTTCTACCGTGTTATAGGATTTTCCTCGTGCTTTTAAACCGGTGTTTACGCACAAGCCTTCATTGCAGTCAACGAAAACTGCCAATTGTGCAAGTTCAATGGTTGTGTTTATGCAAAGCAGTTTGCACAATTCGCTCGTCTGCAAAACCGCCTTCTGGAAATTGGCCTAAATCTGCATTTTGCGTTTCACGAGCCATCAATTTCAGTTGGTCCAAATGGGTCGAACACAGTTGCTGGTACAGGGTTTGTCTCAGCAGACAAACAAAAACATAGGAGGCGACTGCTATACATGTAAGTTGGCATTTTGTAACATTGTCTTCCTGGTTGGTCTATGGTGATTTGAAAAGCAACTTCTTTGTGGATACCTGGCATGCAAATTACTTTTAAAATATGCATTTTAGTAAATTTTGCCTGATATTCCCAGTATAACGTTTCAATAATTTCCCTGGATTTTACTGGGAAGTTAACACAACATTAGACCACGATGATTCGAGATGAATCGAACATAGCTATTTTATATCATAAGAAAACCAATCTTATGAAAGTTCCTTGCTTGTGAACACATCACACAGAATATTTTAACATGTTAAATTGTTTTATAAATAATATAAATTATCTCAAATTCCTTCACATTCCCTTGTATTTTCAAGAATCTTCTAGCATTCACTTCACTTTTTAATGTTTTGAAATTCCATATACTTTATTTCCCTGACATTTCCTTACAATTTCTGACGCTCTCTGGTACTCCCCGGTACTACCTGACTTTCCAGAAAGCGGGAACTTTGCAATTCTTTTCCAAATAATCATTTTTTGACCTGCCAAAAATTACCGTACAGTAAGGCGAAGGTTGATTTTTTTGAAAACTAAAGTCTGTTACCTGCTTAGCATTCTTACTAAGTTGAAAAGCAAAGTTAGCAAAAACCATGAAATGATGAACACCAAGGCATTTGCAGTTTCTTATTCAGAAACGACTTTGTATATTGCTCATGTATGTATAATTTCTAAATAAACTGTTGATTGCGGATAAATTAACACTGTAACAATAATGAATTACAAGGCAAACATGCCTGTCATTAACATGTTGAACTGTTTTGCTAATAAAAGTAATGAGTTCTATTTCCTTCACATTCCGTGATATTTTCAAGAATCCCTTAGCATTCCCTTCACTTTTTAATTCCTTTAAATTCCATATATTCAGTATGTACTTTATTTCCCTGACATTCCCTTACAATTTCTGACTTTCTCTGGTGCTCCATAACTTTCCAGAAAGCGTGAACCATGCAATCCATTTCCAAATAACCATTTGTTTACTTGCCAGTAGTAACTGTACAGTTATACTGAGGCTGATTTTTTGTGCAAATCACCTGCTTAACGTGCTTTTCTATGGAAAACAAGTTGAAAAGCAAAGTTAGCAAAAAACATAAAATGATAAACACCTAGGCATTTGCAGTTTCTAATTCAGAAACGACTTTGCATACATGTACTACTCATGTAGGTATGATTTATAAAAAAACTGTTGATTTAAGTTAAATTAAAACAGTGTAACAATAATGAATTGCAAGGCAAACAAGCTGCCAGTCAAGAAAACCTTTAATGTAAACTGTTAATGTAACGGTTTTTCCAACAAAAATTCGTTATTTTGTTCAGTTTTTCTAGATAGCGTGCATCTTAAGGCAGATGAGCCTCAGCAGTACAAATACATTTCTTCCATGAAAGAACAATAACGACTGGAACCAGGCTCAGCTATCTTTTCTAACCATTCCATCACACCATCCCTGAGGGCACCATTTAAACTCTTTGGGAAAAACGCGAATTCCTCTTCACTCTTTGTGTTAATGTACGAAGTGTTTATTATTTCGTGGGTATTATCAGAAAAGGCAACTACTTGCTCGTCTCACTGTCGAAACGCTGTTTAATGAAACAGCAGCATAACAAGGCTTGGTCGTAAACGTTCCCATTCCCCATTTTTTCTGCGAATGGACAATGGGGAGGGCTGCAAGTTTGGAAGAGTTTAATCCAATTCTGGGAAGGCCACTCAGTCCATATAAAAGTTGTTTATGGGCGCATGGCATTCATGACTGATGCCGTGATACTAATGCTGAAAGATAACAAATGGCCAGAATGCGACTTGATGGAGCCACTTCTGATGCATTTCATCTACTGTTGGGCTTTGTATGGGATAAACCCACACTGCCATGGTGCTATGGAACAAATGCAGCGCACAAATGGTGGAATTTAACGCCAGAAGCTGACTTTATCAGCACGAGCAGCCCTTATCTAATGGTCACTGGAATACGCCAATCGCCGATGACCATCGTGCAGGACCAGAAATGGCAATGAAATGGGCATCTGCATTATTATTATCATAGTTCTGCTCATAAAGCGCTCTGAATCACATTCTGCGAAGGCCATATCAGTGCACAGTTGGCAAATGGAACGATAGATATCACTGGACACCCCAAACTATTTTTATAGAATTTGTGTATCTTACCTCCTCCAGATTCGCAGGACAGAATCAGACTGGAACCCTCGTTGTAAGGACCAACGATACTGCTGAGTTCCAAGCCTTTTTCATCCATGATTGTGGGCCTTTGAGGTGGCACTGGAAAGAAAAAAATATGTTAAATGAGTTACTATACAGATTTCATTTTGTGCTTCATTCTTTCAGAAGTATAAGAAAGATGCGATGAAATACAGGCAGCTTATCAGACAACAGATAGTGTAGATATGCACATATACAAATGAAAACAAACGAAATCAAACGAAATCAAACGAAAACAAACGTAACAAAATTGAGACAGGAGGTTATTCCTTTTTATCCAGATAAATTATGGCTAGACTGGTTGAAATTTGAGCAATTGTTCATGCACAAAGATGTTTCACAAAGGAGACAATCTTTATTATCAATTAGTCGAAAGCTTTTGACGAACGCTCAAAGGAAACGTGTACGTAATAAAAAATATGCCAAATTTACATATTTTGGGTTTACAGGGTGTAACAAACCGGGGCATGTATGGTCTGGGCTTCTCAAATATCTTCGCTATGGCAACAGCTAGGTAAAATCTACTTTCACACTTGACTAGAGAATGATGTGAGGATTTTAGGACGCACATTGAATGTGACACTGCACGTCACTTTCCTGGTGCGTGCGAATATAAAATTTTAACAGTTAAAGATGGGAGAAAGAGTCCAGTCAGAAAGTGCTCGAACGTCCTAAAATTAGTGTAATTGGTGCATGTGCGGCAGTTATTTGTCGAATACAAAGTCATATTTGGCAAGTTCATTTTAACATGTATGCAACCCTGCATTGCAAAAATGCATTGCGGGAGAACTTGCTGTTATTTCTTTGGGTACAATGCCAGGTCTCACTATGCATTCCTGCAACGCATGTTTGCATAGCAGAGAAAAATTAACTTGCCACTTTAGCTTTATGATAGGTAATTTAATGACGTAAATGTTTACATTACACTACATTGATGACGCTCTAGAGCTTTCTTATTGGACTGTTTGTTCTTTCTTTTATGATTAAAATTTTAAATTCGCACGCATCAAGAACGTGACGTGCAATGGCCCCCGCAATATGCTTTCTGGAATCCTTAGGTCACTCTCTAGTTAATTGTGAAAGCAGGTTTTACCTAGATGCTGCCATATCGAACATATTGTAAAGACACATACATATGCATCACCCTGTATAAATAGCATATATAAATTCAACCCTATCTGTTCTGGTTGTCGCAATTTATCCATTTGTTTTTGATTTTCCTTTTTATTGCTTTTTGCGTGTGTTTACCCAACCCTTGCGTAACCTAAACTAAACTAAATTAAAGATGTATTTTTTTTTGTTTAGCAGCCCTGCCGCAAGCAATCACTGCCAGCCTACGAGCCGTTAGGAGAAATCAACTTTCTGTTAGTGTTTACGCTGGAGCAAGGCAGCCAGCAGGGCATTTTCCGAATTACAGCCATGCATGACTGTAAACGGTGCAAGCATATCGTGTTTTGCCAGGTGACTCAAATGTTTAAAACATGATTTTTAGCATATGTGCACACGTCTGTAATTCGATTTTTCCGCAAAGCTTGTACCAATCAGAATAGCCTAACAATACAGTGTCTAGACACTGCGTCATGTCGCTTAATTGGTCGACAGTTGTCGCATCCGTCGCACCAGACATAATGAACTATTAATCGAGTTACCTGATTGTCACTATGTCTCGATCAATTGTGCATACATGTAGGTACATTATGTGCATTTTGGAAGGAATATTTCTGTTTGAACCGCTGCCCAAACATGGCATTAAGGAGACACAGAACCATGGGACATCTTTAGTTTCAGGAACATCCAAGATTGCGTCTGGTGCCACCATACCTCCGAAGCCAGCAGCGAATTTATCGATTGAAAGCCCAACAAGTGTTTTGCAACATGAGAAAACATCCAGCGAGGAAAAACAAGGAGTTCATGGAGCCAACTTAAATTCGGAAAAAAATCCAAACTAAAATAAAGCCACATCTTTTAATAGTTAATGAAGGTGCTCCACGGCTTCCTATATCCCGCATCGTTTGGAGCGAGTTAAAACATCAAAAGGCGAAATTGGATCCGCGCTATTTTCGTTCTAATGCAATATCGAGATGCGAGTGAAAGCTGAGAGTTTTACGAAATCCTGATGAGGCATTATCTCTCGTTTCTGGTAATTTATACATAGATGGATTTTAAGTTATGACTATATTCCCCTTCCCCGCCGGTTAACATAAATCTCTCAATTGGATGCACTTTAAAGCTTTAATGGCCCTCGATGCCCTCGAGCTGGTCGTTACGCTATCCAACTGAACAAAAGAAATTGGGTAAGGATTCCTGCAACGGGAGATTGCAAATATGAGCAACAAACAGAAATCCTAATAAGGAACGATATAAAAGCGCATAAAGAGATGAAAAGAGTATGCAAAGGCAGGCAGTCGACTCAAATTCTCTCGACTTAAATCCACTGCTTAAATTGCTTGAAAGCAGAAACCAGAAACCTTTCATCCAATTTGAAGGAGGACGGCATTTATTTTTTAAAAAACCTTAAAAATTGAGCTGAAATCGTGTCTCTCGCTGAAGCTAAAGGTGAACATTTGCTAAGGTGCAAAAGACATAGGGAATGTGAATTTTGAAATTAAAGTTGTATCTCGATTTGGTCATATCAAAGTGTTGAATTATGTATACCATAATTGGGAACTAGTTACCTACATGTATCATAAAAGGTTATGAAGCTAGTAAACGATTAACCGTGAAGATGATGCCATGGGTCACTTGCAATACGATTTTTAGAATCCTCACCCGCATGATTCGGTTTTTAGTCAGTAAAAATGCATCACGCATTTGCAAATTGTGATAACTTTTTTTTCTTAACAAGTATACTATAACTGCCCAACCGAACTTAATTAGGGGAAGTTTGTTTTTATTTGCAGCATTGTTTAGTTGAAATAAACACATGCAAGCAAAAATACAGTTTGAAAATACTTAAAATTGCAATTAAGTAATATGTAACAGCATTTACGATTATTGTAATTCTCAGCATTAAGTAGATTTTCACAAGACATCTTTTGAAACAGCATCAGGAGCGCCCGCAGGATTTTTGCCATGGAGGGGCAAAATTTTTCGGTGTGGGGGGGGGGAGCAAGCCTATGTATATAATTAATATACAAATCCATATTTTTTGCCCAGCGCCTCCTGTGGGCGCCCAAAAACAGCATGCATAACAGCACTTGGAATTGTCATATTGTTAGTCACTGCAGTCTCACACCAGCTTGATTCTCCCAATTGTGTGAATTGAATTCAAATTAAACCTTACGATAATCAAAATCCCACAGAAATTGAAAACGAGAAGGTCACTTGCACTCATTTATGTACAAAACCAGCAAGTTCTTCAGCTCAAGCCATTTGAACCTGGGTGGCTTTCCTCAGTTGGATATCCTACAGTAAATTCCCTGCTACTATTTGCACACAATGTTAATGTAAACCCCTACTTGTCAAGTTGACAAGAATGATCTTTACGTTAGCTGTCGGAACTAACCCAATAATGTAATTTCCTTATTTCCTCAGCCTTAACCGCGGGCAATCACTGTCAGCCTACGAGCATTAGGAGAAGCCCACTTTCTAATAGCGTCTATGCCTGGGCAGGGCAGCAGAAGGGAAAATAACATAATTGTTTTTCCCACGCTGTTCATTAACATAATAATGATCCATGTTTACCCACAGCGTGAATTCATTGTAAAAAATCGGAGGGGACGATGGCATTTGTGAATTTTAAGCTTAATTAATATTTCACGGTCCAAATTATTCCAGGATGCTTTGTCAGGCGAGCGTGTTTGCCAGGAGCCGGATCAGGTTGCGGTGAAATTAGCGTTGTCAAATGGCTTGTCATAAAGAGCGCTACACATTTAAATGATCTTGTTGAAGGCGATTCCAGCGACTGCAACACGAGCTTCTTAATTCCTTTCTTCGCATTAGTTAACACTTTCGCGATTCAAATCGGCTCTTTATTCGCCATTTATAACACTTTCTCCAGGCATTCTCTGAAGAGAAATTGCAGTAATCGCCCTTCTACGTGTGCTTGGCATGCTCGTCTGATTCTGATTAGTCAACAGATTTAACGAACGAGTCCACACGAGGCTTCGAATGTCGTTGATTTACCAAATCTTGCTCGATCAATCTCAATTGTTCTTTTAACGACTCGTTGGCTTTATCTGTGCTAAATATTGCGCAGATTTCGCTCTTTTAATTGATATTGTCGACGATATAATGCAGAATCCTTGCTTAGCTCAACGACTGATATGAATGCATGAAAGCAGGAGCCTTAATCTCCACTAGTTGGAAGGCACAACATTCAACTTGAACGAAAGCTCTGAGTTAACTGGAGCTTGTTACGAAAAGGATTTAGTAGTGAAATTAAAATTGAGGAGAACCATAATGTGAGTGAGAGAAAAAGCATTTGTAAAATAATTGGTGTTCGCAATTCTGACGTGCCAGCAGGGACAGTAGTGCCTTTAGGCAATTGCCTGCATATTTAGTAATCAAATTAGATTTGTTTAACTTTTGAAAGTTCATCTTCACATTTAATAAAAGCGCATTATTTATTGCCCAAGCTGAGTTTTTGACATCGTGTTATTTTCAAAGAAATACTGCATATTTAAAGGAATACTTTCAGTAATAAAACTTCGAGGCGATTTCCCCCAACCCTCAAAACGAAACTTTCAACGTCCTAAGTTTTCAAGTTTTCCACCGATATTGCAAAAGTATTAAATTCCAATGTAAGAAATGCTTTTCTTATAATAACAATAACAATGTTATTCCATAGTAAGAAAAGGTATAGAAGGGATATATTGGTGATCGCTTATATCTAGCCTAGGTGAGAAACATTGTAGCTATTCCATAGTCAGTCAGCTTAAAGATTTTGACAATTTTTAATTAACAATGTCAATATTAATTTCTTTTACAGAAGTTCTCGATTTTCCTAGCTTCTAATGACTCGATCACCTCAAGACTTCATTTTTCGATCCTCAGTTTGTTTGATGAACGAAAGTAAGATTTGCATCCAATTGTACATTGCAGATAGGGGCTTTCACTGAATACGTTTAAAGGGGAATTCGCCATTTTTATAGACGCAGGGTTAACTTAGTTTGTCATTACTTTTGCGTTAATTAACAACCAGCTATGTGAAAGCAAGTATATTATTCGTCTGTTGACTTTCCTTGACTTTTTCCAAATTAAATCACTTCCCCTGACAATTCCAGGGTTTTCAGGTCAGGCGCGTGCATTAAATTTGAGAAATAGGAAAACACCGTGAGTATTAAATTTTAGAAAAAGAAAAGCACCATATGCATTATGAACCACTAGCCAGAGCTTATGTAAGAGATTAGTCTGCTTAGATTATTCATATTGTTCTTCGGTGCAAATGCGCTCAAGCTCTTCTGAATCCCTGCATAAGCCAGCGTCGTTGGTATCCACGAAGAATGTTTTCCTCACAGAAAGATGTGTAGCAAAAATATACGTAACGAATTTATTGTAAAAAGACCCACCATAAATATAGTCCTGCAGGAAACTAAATTGACATCGACCATTTCGCCGATAAAAAAATATAAAAATATACCTTTCACAAGAGTATTTCTGGGAGGCTAATGGTCATCCCCACGCAATGTTTGGCATCATCCTCGACTTCTTCATGAAATTCAATAGGAAGAAAGGCGAATCACAATAGCGCAGTGCTGTCCAAAAATATGACCATATCTGAAGTCAAATTTTCCTCGACCGACAAAAATAAATGCAATTTGGTTTGCCCCATGTTGTATATTCAGCCCATGTTCCATTAGCCTTCAGTGAATGCAATTTCGTAGTGTGGACCAGTCGAAATGCGGCAAAAGCAAGGGTCCACAAAGGCCATTCAGGCACGTCTCAGGCCTCCACTTTCCGACGTAGGTGAGAAGAAGAAAATGATAATAAAAAGCTGACGGTGGATGTGGCAGCCAGAAAGATGGCAACCAGCAATTCCCAAGGCGCGAAAAGCTGTTTCGCTCCTGTTGCCATGGGAAGCTTTTCAAAATGAAAAATCCGAAATGAAGTAAACGGATCAGGTCAATGCTCCGCTTATTTCTCCCTTGTATTGTTTGGCAACATAAAATAATCCAATCTGGTTATACACATGGAGCTTGACTGCGTTTTATGCCTTTCTTGTCTCCCCATTACATGCGCCAGGATATGTGGCAGGCTGCTCCCAACACTTCTCAGCTTCCTTGATCCTACATCTAATTTTTATCACTAATCCCAATTCTTGCAGCATTTTCGTATTTGTAAACAATGAAATGTTACGGAAACCAGGCTAACCGGAATGGACAAAAGCATGCCTCACCCTGCTATGGCTACAGCTGCAATACTATACAGTAGCACCTTCAAAGTTGATCATTCCCCATGTTTACCACTTTTCTATGTTGACCATATTTTAACTGACCGGACGGTCA
Organism: Kryphioiulus occultus; assembly: GCA_034687865.1. Lineage (NCBI taxonomy): Eukaryota > Metazoa > Arthropoda > Diplopoda > Julida > Julidae > Kryphioiulus > Kryphioiulus occultus. The sequence continues at coordinate 27,932 of JAQGAF010000411.1, read as the reverse complement.
CCGCATTAACTCAATGGAAATGACCTCCACATGTTGACCGCCTGCACCTCTGTATGTTGTATGTTGACTTCTTGGACTATGGCACACAATAGTAATTTCGTCTCTGTATGTTAACCAGCATGGTCTCAACATGTGAAGTCATGAACGATTACATTTATTGGTTGCTTGCTAAACTTATAATGCAGCCCCCTGAACAGTAACTGTCTCTATAGAAGAGTTCATTTTGAACCCCTTCAGTATAAGTAGGATAATTGTCTAGATAGTCTTTCTAATCTTACTGAATGGAATTTGTGCGTTCAAATTCCAGTACTACTATACAATACGTGTAATTGCTGGATAAATTTGCCCCACATTAGCAACACTGGTACTGTATTATGACCATTTTAATAAGATGATTCATGAATGATGAATGATTACTGTAAAATGTAAATTTCATGCAGTTCAAGGAATTAAAATCCTGTGCAGCACAAGCTACGTTTCATATGTTGACCAGTTTGCGACAGTCCCTTGGCTGGTCAACTTACAAAGGTTCTATTGTAGAATATGCCCTGGTGTTGCTCTGCTCCAGAATGGATTATGGGAATGTGGACTTCTCCTTGTAGGGGCTTGTAGGCTGGTAGTCATTGACTGCGGTTGGGGTAGGGTAAATAAATTACATTTTTAAGTAAGTTGGTTCGTTTAGGTTCTAGAACAACATTCCCAATTAGGATCTAATGCACAACCCCCTCTCCAAAAAAAAAAATACCCAAAACCCGCACAAAAACTCAAAAAGGTAAGAGGATGTTTACTTTAAACTTCATCAGTCATCATTTGGAATTCCGTAAGAGCCTAGGAATGGTCTAAAGGACTATGAAAAAGTCAGAGACGAGTGGACCAAAGCATGGCTTAAAGAGGGGGGGGGGGTGGCAGGACGAATTTTTCTATATTTTCAAAAGAAGCAAACTTCAGATATAATCAGACGTAATCCATTTTTGCAGGAAGTATAAACATGTAAATACAGTAAAGTTGATCACCCAAGGGACTCGTAAAATGGTTAATATAAGGAGTTGGTCAACATATAACACTATGTACAAACACAGAATTTTATTTCCGTAAACTGCATGTACTTACATTTCGCAGTAATCATTCATCATTCATTAATAATCTTATTAATATGTTCATAATACACTACACTACCAGTACTGAAAATGTGCTGCAAATTTATCCAGCGATTACACGTACAGTTTAGTAGGAGTACTGAAAGGGTTCAAAATGAAACCTTGTAAATCTACTAGTATAGAGACAGTTACTGTTCAGGGGTGTAGGTGCCAATAAATGTAATCATGCATGACTTTATATGATGAGACCATGCTGGTCAACATTCAGAGAGTAAATTACTATTGTGTGTCATAGTCCAAGAGGTCAACATACAGAGATACAGGTGGTCAACATATAGAGGTCACCTTCTATTGTGTTAATGTAGTGTCTGTCCGATAAGTTAAAATGTGGTCAACATTAGAAGGTGGTCAACATGGGGAGATGATCAACTTTGGAGGTTCTACTGTAAGATGACATCTTATTATCGTTTGAGGAGCGAAAGCAGTTATGGGCATTGAAAAGTAGCTCAGGTAAACCTGAGCTGCATGTCTGAGCTTGGCTTTTGCTACATCCAGATCGTGCTCGTCAAGTACGACTTGACATTTTACTCATGTTCTGGCTCTAACATGGCTCGCATCATTCATGATTGAATTTCTCTCATTTTATTGAACATAATGTGAATTATTTTACCCTGTCAATGACGTCATCCACAAACTAAACTAAAAACAAATTTCCATATACGACAGGCAGGCACAACAAAAACGGCGTTAATCAGGCAACATTGCTGTGGGCTGTCCCGAGGGACGAGCAGCTAAATTTTGCAATTATTTCACATTTTCGCCCAATTCCACATGGAAATCAGCTAAGGCAGAAAAAACCGACACGTGCCATGCATACGCGCAACCAAATAATTGGTATTAAATTACGGATATGCATCGCACATGGCAAATAGGTTCTACGAACTGATCAATTTCCTTGGGCGTAACCGAAATGCAAGTTTTGAAATTGTTAAATGCAATTCTGGTTTCCTATTACCCTGATGCAACGGCCACGCCAACATGCACTCGCAATTGGCAAAACATTATTTAAGGGTAGGCTAAAAGTCCAGCAGTTATTCACCAAATGGCGTGCCCAAAAACACCTTAACTGCCATCGAATAATCAAATGTGTCTGTATGTTCCTGGTACGCAGCACGCAAACAGACAATTTGAGCAATTGAAAGCAGCGATTTGTTAATCATTCGATATCAGTATAGGCACAGTGTTTCCCAGGAATAATGCGCACTACAACATCCCTTGAAAATAAATCACTAAGTAACATGAGCCTATGATGGCGTAATGTATGAAACTTAATTTACATTATTGCAATAGTCATAAAGGGCAAATTATAAAACTCGTTGAATTTACTCATTATTTCGTTTGTTATCAGAACGAATTTCAATAAAGGACATGCCAATAGTAGATTCGTTCATCTACTATTTAAGCTTTTATACATGTACATTGTATAATGTACAAGTACGTGTACAGTACGGTATATCCAGTGTGTTATCGTTTTACATAAAAAATGTATTTTTCAGGAAAACAGTGTACACTTTGCAATATACACGCAAGATGAACCTTAAGTCAGCATTTCAAGTTTTAAAGTAGAGGTCAGTCCCTCAACTTAATGCCCTTTACACGTATCTAACCGTTATTTTCATTTATTTTATATTCAGAATAGGATTGTGTTCTACATAAAAAACATGACGCTGTCATTTAATACGTAATTTCATGCATGTAGAGAAAATTCGAGGATGGACAACTTTGCTGGCAAATAAAATGATATTTCGCTGAATCACCTATACGACATATGAACAACCGTTCTATTGGGCACAATTCTGTAATTGGTCTATGTACTGCATACGCAGCAGTTGGAGAAGGAATTATAACGCACTAAATTAACTGATCATGAACACGTTGAAACATGAGCTAGAGAATCGTCGAATTTTTGTTACCTTTAAACTGGTGCCAGCTTGAGGGCAAGCCAGCACCAACTGCGATTTGTTTTCAATTTAACAATTACCAGAATAATTATTGTCATCTAAATTACAGGCCCAGATAATGAGAACGTGATACACGAAATTAAAATATAAAATGAAATATGGACCGCACTAAAATTATGCATAAAGATAACGAACAAGGGCTTTAAACGTGTCATAGTTTTAATTTACAGGCAGCACAAGCAAGGGATTTTCGCACAATCCCCATTTTATCCACATTTAGTGCGTGACGCAAACGTTGAGAGAGGAAAACAAGGGCAGCCTTTTGTAATTAATCACAATCCGTTTCAGACTGCTTATTTTTCGGCCATAAATTAGGGGAAATGGGCTCTTGCAGGGATTGTCGTCGGTGTGTTGCAGGCTTACCTCAACTTCGCTCATTTAATAACGCACTTAAATTCCCAAAATAGAAATTGAAATCACAACGCCAAAAGAGCCTATTGCCAGCTGCAATAACCCATTTTAAATCAATATCTGCAATATTTATGCATAATTATATGTGTGTGCCCTTTTAGCACAACTTTCACCACACGCCAATTACACAGCCGTATGGCGACCATAAATGTAGGGATATAATTCTAAAAAACCACTACTGCACAATCACACAGTGCAAGTTTTCAACAGGATAATAGACAGGCAGTGTGGAAACTAATGGAACAGAATGTTTTGTTGGAGTTGGCAAAATGGCTACATCAAGCTGGAAGGGCAGCTTCAGCACATTCTCTGGTTTGCAGAATCTCCAGATCTGCCCAGTTTTCAGCATTACATGTAGGGTAAGGTAGGGTAGGTCTACAGAATTCGGATGCACTACAATACAATCCCTACAACAAATGTGCACGAAATATGCATTTTCCCACTCTACCAGTCTAAAATACAGAAATGTCACCTGTCCTAGCTGTCGCAATTCATCTTTTCTGTGTTTGTGATCATTTGTATTACCGTGTTCTATTTTTTCTTTTCGTGTTTTTTTTTAATCCTGACCTAACTTGGCCTAACCTAACGAATCCCATCCTAACTTAACCTAAATTAACGTGAATGTGATTTATTTAGCAGCATTTACGGTAATCACAGGCATGTATTTCATTTTCGGTATTTTGTCCGCCAACTGTGCATGTATACAGGGTGTTTTTTAAACAACTTTCCACTTTATATATTATAAAAACGGTATGAGATAGAGAAATCGTGTTTGGGGGAATGCTTATCAACATTAGGGGGAAATTTATAAAGCATTCACAAATAGTAATTCGTGAATGGGTTCAAGATGTTTCATCATGTAATTCCAACTTTTTGATAATAATAATAAATTAAGGAAAAAGATTGAAAAGCCTATTTTTGGGAGCAACGTCTGATTGAGTAGGCAAAATTCAATTTCGTTTTCGTCCAAATACATCATTTTTAATGGGCTTGCATTTAATATATCACAAGGTATGGGTTACCTTTTGAAATTGTTTAAGCTGGGGTCTATATGGGTCAGGGGTGGGTCACTGCTATTTGCGAATGCTTGACAGATGGTTCCCCATTCGGTTGACAAACATTCCCCCAAGCACGATTCCTCTATCTCATACCGTTTTGATGCAATCAAGTTGGAAAGTTTTTAAAAAAAATACCCTGCACAATTCTCTAATATGACGTCCTTAATAGGACGATGTTCAGATTAACATCATTTATGTCGTTAATGAGTCGCAATTATGGTCGCAGTTGCTACCGTCAACTTCAACTGAATTGCCGAAATAATTTCATCCTAAAATAATCAAAATGTATGTTGCACTGAAAAGCATGCAGAAACTGGCCCAGTTCTTGAACAAATGATCCATTTACACATTCATTTACAAATGAGTTTTGGGAAACATTTTGATTCTCCATTCTCCAAATCATTGCGATACAGGTTGCAAAACAAGTACGGCCAAGGAATGTCTTTTGTTCAAGTACCATTAAATTTGCACCATACTGTACATTCTCTCGTGGTTGAATGCAATTAACAATGAACACGAGGCACAATTTCCAATTCACAGAACCCTTGGATGCCATTGGAAAACGCCATCACAACACCTCAAACGAGTCCATCAGACAGTCCTAGATAGCAAACCAAAAGGCCGTCCGAATGAAAACAATGGGGTTGCGCGCATGAATCTGACAGGTGACAAGTCCATCCTCGCATCAGCAGCCTTTCAAATTTCAACATCATACATACATACATGTACATGTAGGTCGTGTGACATATGCGTGATGGGAGCAGATCGAATTCTTATTTGCCCTTTTCCTGCAACCCCCAGCCGCCATTTGTGACGTCACCAGAGCAGGGGACACAAACAGTCGCTGAAAACAGAGTTATATATCTTGTCAAGGAATATAAACTGTTTCTGTTTCCAGTAATCCGGTTAGAATGAAATTCTTGCGAAGAAGTCATAGATCGATCCATGTCGTCCATCTCCTCACATGCTCGTACATCACTCGCTCCCTGAATTTTATCTGGGGCTCAGCGAAAAGCATCTGAAAAGCTTGATTTAATCACGCACACCCAGTTGCACGCATCGACCAACATTTTCCTGTCCTTCCTCGCAATATCAGATGGTCAGTTTTTTTCTTTTGAAATTCCCATTTGCAGAAACTGGAGGGAATCAGTGGCAGCTAGAGGGCAGCATGCGCCTTGTTGAGCAGACGATAACCGCAATTAATGTCTGCTAAAACATGGCCTTCGTGAATCAGAATGACTCGAACGTCTTGTGCATGGACCGAAAATTTATTGGACATGTTCAGAGGATTGCAAGAGGATGCAGGGAGTGATTTTCAGATTGTCTGTTGCCCGTATATCAAAACAGTTTGGAGTGCATGGGGAGATGAGTTGGCGAAGTCAAAATAACGGAATAGATGATCTCAGTTCCATGAACACCCGTCGTAAATTTGTCTTTCGATTTTCCGAAATTAAAAGAAGGACTTTCCATATGCTGGCGTTGGATGGCATATGCTCGACATAAGGCCTCGTTTCAATGTAAAACAAAAAGCCCTTAAAATAATGTTTGTGTAATTTAGTTCATTAAATTCAAGTTCCAATGCTGAGCAGACTGAGATACCTTGGCTTAATTCCAATTCTATTAATCCCCCAACAGTCAGCATTAGTGATGTCACGAGTTTGTGTGTGATACTAAAACGAAGGCCCTCCAAATACAGTGGCTCCGCTTAATGGCATCGCGGATAATGTTATCATTCGTTTATTGTTATCGAAATCGCCAAGTCCCGAACGCTCGTGTGCAAATATACAGTAAAATCAGAGCTTATTGTAATCAACAATTCGCTTATTGTTATCGTTCTCCCTCATGGAGGATTCGAAAAACACCAGGAATGAGAAGTCTTGGAAGAAAATGACGTCCCATCTGCTGAGAATAGCAAAAATTTTGAGGAATATTCTTCCAAATTTTCGACATTCTTTGACGAAAATATCCCAATAGCAGTCCCAAAGACTACTTGCACATCTGAAGTGCATCTTAGTTGAGAAACTACCAAGATGATAGACTTGATCACTAATAATTTGACTTAGTGTGCAGCATAAATCAGTTGATTTTCAAATACAATAAATGTACGAATATGACAATTTCACTAACGAACTTGTACAGAATAATTTTAAGCAAACCGATATACATGTAAGTGGCTTTTTGTGCCGTAAATAACTTTGTAAATTTAAACCATGTGATGTATATGTACATACAAATTCAACTTAAATAACGATCACCTTTTTTTGTTATCCGGTTATTGGAATCATTAGGGTATTGTTATCAAAATAGCCTGGACCCAATGTGATCACATTAAGCGGAGTCCACTGTACATGAACTAATTAAACCCGGAATATAGAAATACCAGGAAGAAGGACAGTATAGCAGAGACGCTTCAGTCTGGGGAACGTATACAAAAGCATAATATAACCTGGAATCAATGACATTCGATTATTAGAACCAATATTAATTCAAAAACATTTTGAATATTCTTTTCAATTTGGTTTACAACTATAGGAGCTGTGTCATTATGACAAAAAAATCCTCAACACGTTTTTCTATCAGTTTCAACAGCATTGCAGTACTTTATAGCATGATTACTGCAGACATTTCGAATGCATCAATTAATACCCCAGTAATCAGTTCCCCAGTTTCTAGTAAAACATAACCACATGCCACACAAAATAACCAAGCATTGCCAGCGCCATTTTGCTGCACTTCGCTCAGGCTTCGAAACATTCACTCTGATTAGCAGCGATGGGATTTAGAACGAAAATTCCCATGGGCTATTAGAAATTATAAACAGGAATGGTTGCTTAGCAAACTTCATACAGTGTGTTTCAAACACAGATGTTGCACATTGCCTGAGATGGGATTTGCATCATAATTATGAGGTGACTGTAAAGGGGCCTTTTGTCCAATGCTTCCTTTGCACGTTTGCAAGCTATAACCTAGGTGATATATCTAAAGCAATGATTAACTCACCGATTACTGTTACGTTGGCATTGAGGTTCCTCGTTGGCGAACTTCTAAAATCCACTCTGCATCTGTAGATGCCCTCGTCGGCCACCTGAATGTTGTAAATCGTCAAAGTTGCCGGGGATTTGTCATTCAGGCGAAAAACCGTCCTATTTAGGAGATCATCATTGGACTCTCTCTTGCTTAGTCCTCCACCTCCTTGGCGGTCCCTCAGATCAGTACTGAATCCAACAGTAATTAAGTAACAATAAGTATAAGGCAACTTCAATTCAAACACTTTTTGTCTCACTGAGTGTTACTGAAAACTCACCTAGAGATGGGATTTCCCCAGTTATCCCTGTACCACAAGATGATGATTGTTTTGTCATCCGGAATTGGGGCGTTTATATCACAAGGCAGCTCCAGCGTCCGGTTCACAATGGCAACTATTTGAATAGTGGTTTCTTCAGCTGGAAGGATAAAATTACACAGTAATTAACTAAACTGCTTTTGTGTCAACACAATCATACAAATTGGACTAAACACGTCATCCAAACAATTTCTTTGCATATTCAGAATATTGACAACATTCTCTACGGACTATGCCCTGCTTCAAATGCGCAAAAAATATTTATTTCACTACATCTGTATAGCCCACCCTAAATAATCTTCTAGTTTATCAACACATGTAAAACAGCCATAAGGGTAGAGTCTCTTGGTGCGTTTTTTTGTATTGTTTTTTTTTATATTTGTCTAGCAGACTAGAATGACATATCCTAGCTGTCACAATTCATCCATTTCTATGAATTTTTGTATTTTTGGCTACAATACAATATAGTCCCTACTGTTGCCCTGATCCGTCATAAGCACAATAGGTAAGCTGACTGCTCCTAATGGATCGTAAGCTGGCAGTGATTGCCTACAGTTTCATTATATGCAGCTAAATAAATAAGTGGTAATTTAATGTTAATTTAGGGTAGATAAAGATAAGAACAAGAAACCACAAAAAAAGAAAGAAACCGTAAAACAACAATACAACACAAAAAACAATACACTGTATAAAGAATAAAGTGCGCCTGCTAAAGGACATGGCATCCGTGTTTTTGTGCTTATCCTAAGCTAACCTTAGCTAAACTAACCAAAATGTCATTGCAAATTTTGCTGAAATAACCGCCAGGCAATCAATGCCGGTCTACGAGCCGGTATCGATGGCATATCGTTATGCAGTTGATCTTAGTTTGTTTGCTTTATTTTTTAAAATGCTTTATTTGCTTTAAATATATTTATATTTAGTACTCAAGTTAGTCACATTGTTAAATAATATTTTTAAGACTTTATTTTGAGTTTTTGTTTGTCTATGTAAAGTGGAGTTTCCTGTGTATCCAAAAATTTCAATTCCTTATCTTAGTTGACTTTCAACCCATACATAATATAGCAAATACATGTACATGTATTTAGTCTTAATATCCAATAGGTTACGAATAGCAAAAAGGCCAGGCATAATTTTCTAATCCTCAAAATCAAATTCATAATAAGGTTTTTGTGTGTCCTCAAATCGTCTATGCTAGAGCTGGGCAGCAGCAGGGCATATACCGAAGTCTAGTCTGATTTTTGGCCAATCTAATACTTGCATTGCAATGATTGCTAAATTGGTTATCCCAACGCACTGCATCATATTTAAACATCGATTCCGGATAGGAAGAAATGAGTGACAGTTAAAAAACTAACAGTTGCTCCAGTGATTTGATGGCTAGTTCAATTACATCGCCAGTGATTAAAGCAGAGTTTGGAGCAACCGAATATTGCTCAGTCACGCGAATCCTAGAGTGTGCCAAGTTTCCAGGTTCCCGACTGTCTTTCACAATGAAAACAAAGGCCGGAAAACCGATAAATTGCCCTTTCGGCGATTTGGGTGTTTAGTACGAAATAAATCTTGGGGGTAGAAAAATCAACCGTCATTCCAGTCGCATTATCCGTTCCCAAAGTGCTGTTTCGACCGCTATTTCTACCTTACACGAAGGGGCGCGCAATCAATATCAATCGATGGCCACTGACAATATCGTGCCCTCATTCAAACGATTGCAACGAAATTTATATACATTTCACAGACGTATCAACCGTGCATGGATATCTTGGGAATGGACAGGTCCAAGCGAGCGTACGGCATAAAACTTTAGCGAATGCTTCCGACTAACGGCTCCCACCCACAGGAAGGAAATTTAGTTTTAATGGGGCAAAGTTCCAGAGCGAGTAGCTTCATAGGTCCATGGTTTACGAACATGAGAACAAAGACAGACACATTGGAATGTACTGTTTAATAAGCGAGCTGTACAGCCCATGAATATCAATTTTATATCAATGGACATACATTAAATACGAGTGCTCATCTATGGTTGAGGATGTTCAGTTTCGACCTCCTTTGCCAGTTTCTATCTTTGATGGTTTTCTCATTTTTACGTGTTTATCCTAGCTTTTATAACCGAAACTAACGTAAAAGTAATGTCTTATTTAGGTGAATTAACCATCAGGCAATCACTACCAGCCTAATAGCCGTTAGGAGAAGCCCACTTTACCATTGTGTCTATGCTGGAACAGGGCATATTTCGAAGTACGGTAAAATATTAATTTGGATGAACAAGCATAACTGGATGTAACAGAACATGTTGCCAAACTACCAAGCAACGAGCTAGAATAAAACAACGCAAGTGACTAAGCAAACGGGGCGAATGCATTCGAACATTTTTAATGAGCAAGCCATCTATGAGAAAACATGTTCTGTTTAAATCCAGTTAAGCTTGTTCAAATTATTAATTTTTCAGTGGGCTTCTCCTAACACCTATTAGGCTGGCAGTGATTGTCTGACGGTTATTTCAGCTAACTCAGACATTACTTTTAGTATAGTTTATGTTAAAAAGCTTAGGATAAACACGTAAAACAACAACAAAAAATCAGTTAAAAAATGAACAAAACATGAAAACATGAAAAGGATACAGCGCAACAGCTACGAGGGGTACATGTACATCATTCTTGTCTACGCAAGTAGGCTTAAATTATACAAATTGTGCACATTTGAGACGGCATATTCCGAAGAAGATCCAAACAGACTAGGTCTGATCAGCATTGCACGTTTTAAACGGCCAAGCCAATCAATAGATTGAGGATAAGGTGGTTTTAGAACATAATCACGCAGTTATAAGACCATTCACAAGAAATCGCAATAGGCAAAAATTCTTGGAAAACTGCATGGCTCGCCCAAATTGTGACCTGAAAGTTATATTATTCTCAAATATCACAAATCGTTGGCCATTATCGCCAGTTTCTGCACGTGGCAAGTTGATCGACGCAAAATTGAGTCATTGTTACTGTCCGAAGAAAAACGATGGTGGTCAAGAATCGGGTCATCTAAACCGCTGAATGGGGACAGCCATACAGCGAGATCCAACCTCAGATGGGTTATTAACCCTTTTCATCAGAGCGAGGATCTGGTCAGAAAGATCATGTCAGCACTGGACAAAGGAATGAAGCCAGGGAAGCCAAAGCCAATTTTGAAAGCAAAATGTACAAAAAACGGAGACGTGCACCAGCTACCGTTATTCACCGACCAGGACCAATCCCGAGCCAGCGAATTATGAACCACGTTGACAGCAGTGAAGGAAGCTGACAAAAGTTTACTTTCACCAAAAATAACTTATCTTTGACATGTTGTGGATCAAGACAGAATAATACCACTATACTAGAAATACTATATTGTACGAAAACCCTGAAGTGATTAAAGGTGAAATCAAAACAAAGTTGGCTTCCAGGAATGGCTTCAGATCAGATTCTGAGCCTTTGGAGTTTGGACAATGTGAACTACATACTACGTGAAGAATAGATTTAAATGTCTCTTGAGTAATGTTCAATGCAGGGTTCATACCAAAATTTGCAACTCAATTTCCCTACCTTTCATTGACCAAATCCGATCAATTTCCCTGACTTTCACTGACCAAAAATTTGATCAAGTAAAATTAATTTTATTTTCACACTTTGCCCATTAAAATACAGGTATCTAATATTTTTAAATCTTTTCACAAGCAAATATTTGATAATATTCACAATTTTAATCAAACATTTTTGAAAAAAATTCGCACTCGCGTACATTTTAGAATTGAGAACGCCGTAAGAAAATTTTTTACAAAAACTAGACCACAAAAACAATTAAAAAAATTATTAGGGTGTTAATTTTAACAATTAAGGAGAGCAATGCATGCAAATTAACATTTAAGAGAACTTCGTAGGAGAAATTTTTAAACACAAAATGTAGTCCTAATAGGGGACGCCGTAGGCGAAATTGTTGACAAACTACTGGAAATAATGAATTGTAGGTGTAATTTATAGGGTTTTTTCACACAAATAAATTGAAAATTAAAAATTTCCAGTCACAAAATTGAAATTTTAAATTTTTGGAAAGTTTTCCTTGACTCCCACCTGACTGTCCCTGACTTTTTGGACTTTCCCTGGCCACATTTCACTTCCCTGACTTTTACTGACCACAACTAATTTTCCTGCTTTTCCCTGACTACACTTCATTTCCCTGACTATCCCTGACCACTTTTCAATTCCTTGACTTTCCCTGACGGTATGAACCCTGTAAATAAGAATGTGGTTAGAATTTGATAAATCCCATGGTTTATCTTGACTTTAAAGTCGTGAACAGGCTTCATTAAGCATGAAAATGTGTTTTCCATATCCATTCACGTATAAAACCGAAATGCTTCTTGTATATAGTAGACCCTATGCTATCATTGCAACGGTTGATTTCTTCTAGGTTGGGGCCTAACCTAATCGTTAATACCTACAGATTTACGGTATGGGTTTCGTCCATGTTTATGGCGACGTTTATGAGGATAATCTTTTACGCGCTGCGATAATGAGTGTCTTCAATGTACGACAACCTCAAGCACAAAATTAAGATGAGAGTTCATTCACGCTGGATGGACATCAATTAATAAAGTGCGCAGCTTCTTAATTCCCTCGTGCAATGTACACGGTTGCTAAACGAGAATTAAAAGGTGACTTTGCAAGTAAAGGTTGCCGCATCATCGATATAGAGATACTGTACATGTATTTCCATCGCCGTGCGTGCAAACAACCTTACTTGCATTTTACAAAACGCATCAATAATACTGAACAGATTCATGACCTGACATGCAGCATCTCGTATTATTGGACTAAGACAGTAAATTATCGTCAAATATAACATTTAAATGATGATGTTATAAATACGTGTTTAACAAATTTTTAAATTGCATACCATTTAGGTTGCCTGTCAAAACACGTCAGTCACGAGAACTATTACAAATAAATACGAATTTGGAATATTTTAAGATCCATTACGCCAGATATGAGAACTTTGGCTTCTCCAAACGACTCGGAAACTAGCAGTGATTGCCTAACTATTGGGCAGCTAAAACGCAGTTTAAACACAAACAAGAAGAAAAAAAATATAAAAAAAGCATAAAAAGGATAAATTGTACTAGGAAAGGTGCCATTCTTGCATACTACACGAATACCGTAGGGTTGAAACTGGGCATACATATTCAGTAATGCATATCCGAAAATTGTCGAATTATTACAAATTAACAGGTGTTTGATATGATATTTTATTTTACATTCCCTGGTGCTTGCATAACATATTAGTTTGAACTGGTTGAACATAGCTGGTTCCATTCAACTTGACAATCAGAAATTCCCTGCGTTATACACGTACATGTAGATTATTGCCTTGCATCTCTCTATCTGCTGCATTTGGTAGTAATTGCTTAGGCCCACGTAAAAGCACACCAATCTCTCAGGAAAATTTATCTTACAATTTCATTCCAAAAACATACCAAATTATACATGTATGATGTTAAATGATTATGGAAATATTGAATGAAAATAAAATACCTAAATCTCCATACAGGGTGCACAAAAATCTCTTTTACAGCTTTAATTTTAAAAAAAGATGGCTGCTGAAGAATACTGGCAATTTCTTCCAACATCTTTAGAATGATTTTTGAGATTTTTGCAGTTCCTTTATTAACATGCCGTTACAAAAACACTGGGGCCAATAAAAATGATTCAATGATGCTTTAGGTATACATGGGTGGCAAATCGTGACCAGTACATGTTATTATTTCAGAGAGGATATTATTTTACACAGGATTACTTTAGACAGATTCTACGGTAGAACGCTGATTGGACAGGGCCAGCCATGTCTGCATCCACAGCTGCATTGACTGAAATTTCATCTTGATGTCTGAAGATTCTTGCAGACCATTAGCAAATCGAATGTGCATCTCCAACGTCCTCACCACGCAGGGTAGGCGTTAACGCTCCCTAATAAAAGCAACACTTGCAAGTGAGCATGCGACCATGGCTGAACTGCTGGCCAAATTTCATTAAAAATACGTTCTGCCGAGAGCAGACTTTTGTTGTGGAGATAGGGAGGAGTACACGGTATCGGCAGCACTTCATGCGCTTCGGAGATGAAAAGCCTGGTGCGCACTAAATGAAAACATATTCCCCGCAGAATGGGAGTTTAAGCAGGAGGCAAATATGTCTGTCCTCGGCGCACATTGTATCAAGATTAAACGCCAAATCCCCGAACGCTACTTGCCGCAAAACGGATGCTGGTGCATTCAGGAAGAAGGGCAGCATCGCAGCCATTTCAAATATTTCATTGTGAGCGCAGCTCCTTTCACATCAAATATAATAAGCATTGAGCGGAAACTGGAATAACCGAAATTAAAGCGCATGCATAATGGGCCTGCAGAGAAGGGCATTCATCAGGGCAAGCTGCAAGAGGACGGATTTTAATCCCTTTATTCGTTGGCATTTTCCACAAGCCCACTCGCTGCTGACCATCACTGGTAGCTCGCCCTGAATGCTAGACCTAGACTTTGTATTGAAACGCTATTTTTAGCACGGGAAAAGGGGTGGGGGAAATCGAGAACAATGTGGTTGCAAAGGTGGCGACCTTTTGAACTGCATTTGGACTGATTGCAAACTCATCCCAAACTGGCGTTGATCCATGGACAAGTTCTGGACACTAAATGGAATCCCTTCATCTGAAGCCGCGTTCTCACGATTCAACTTTAGTCGTTCAATTTCATGTGGAAATCGAGTTGCAATGCGAGAACACGCATTCAATGCACTTGAAGCAAACTTCGTTGAACTGAATGAAGGCGGCCACCCTAAAGCCACGTTTTCATAATTCAACTTTTATCGTTCAACGTTATGTTGAAATCGAGTCGAAACGTGAGAACACGTATTCAACGCACTTTAAGCAGAGTTGATCAAATATTCGTTGAACCGAATGAAGGCGGCCACGTTCTCACGATTCAAGTTGTTTCGTTCACTTTTACGTTGAAATCGAGTTGAAACGTAAGAACGCGCATTCAATGCACTTGAACCAGAGTTGATCAACTATTCGTTGAACCGAATAAAGGCGGTTACCTTAAAACCACGTTATCACTAGTCAGCTTTTGTCGATCAACAATTATTGATCGATACATGTTAATCGAGAATTGCTCAATTTTTGTTCAAAAAGTATAACAAAAATTAATGCAACTTGCAGTTGAAGATGGTGCCGAGCAAAATTACACTTTTTTTCATAAAATTATCCTTAAATGGAACGCGAAAGAGGAATTTAACACGATTCTGAGAAAATTCGAATTCGCGCGTGTGCCATTGGAAAGAGAAGGATCGACAGTTTCCACAATCTCGGCGGACACGGCTGGATCAAGTCCACCCGTCGAAAAGGACTCGTTCAGCCCAGGCGATGTGATCTTTCGCAGCATCTACCCATTACTCGTTCACCAAAAGAAGGAGTTTATGTACAGCAATTGCCGCTATTGCCTGCAAAAATGCCTATGCCTTAAGATGTGCAATTGTGAACGGGTTGGCTACTGCAGCGAAAAATGTAAGGAACTTGACAACAAGAGTGGCCATGAGTACGAGTGCGATCAGGTACTGTTTCATGATTGGTGCCTGGACGGTGAGTCTGACTTAAGACGTTTTACCTTCCGTTTGTTCTCCTTGCTACAAATGAACCCGAAAATGGCATCAAGGTTAAATCCCGTCACCATTGGTCCTAATCGCACTTTTGAGTCAATGATCCCTAACTTTGGTGATGCCTTTATGAAGGTACAAATGCGTTTAGATGCCATGTCCATGGTGGAGACCATCAATGATCTCAACCCAGAATTCGACGTGTAATTCAAAGATGTTTTCCATTACATAATAACATCAACAAATACTCCTTTGTGATGCGTGGCGCGGCCCCAGAGATGCTGGAAGTCGCTTGGGGCCTCTACATAGAGCCAGCTGACCTGAAGCACTCCTGCAAGCCAACTGCAGTTTGCATAGTCGATGGCATGTAACTGAGCGTGAGGGCTATTGCCCCAATACCTGCTGGCCAGCAACCAACAATAGACTACTTGAGGAAGCCAAAAACCAGGGCCTATGGCAGGGATATTCTAAAATACCTCACTAACATCAATTGCGAATGTAAATCTTGCGATTCCAATGTTAAAAATGTCATCAAGACGTGTGTGCCACCTGAACGAGCGGATATGGTCCAAGATCTTTGACGAACACAAATTTGTCATGAAAAGGTTTCGCGAAATTGTTAACGAATTCGACGAAAGAATTAGTCTTCAGTGCTTAGCCGCACTGCGGATCGGATTGGCCACCCCAATCCCTCACAAAGCAGTTGTTTATGAGCTTAAACAGGAAGCAGAAGACTATCTAAAGATCACTTTCGGTGAAAAACAGTTACTTCAAGTACTACCTGACAACCTCAATGACTCTACTAATCAAGGTTTGGACAACCTACTAGATTTCTTGCACTGATCCTCCTGCTGGGGCTTCTAGTAACATTACTACTTTTTAACATTTTTATATTTTGCTTTCTTAACATTGTTATTTCAATTTTAACATTTATACATGCACGAGGGTTTATTCGAATTTGCCAATAAACCTTTATAACTTAAATGTTGTTTGTTCACGTGCATTAAACAACGCTTCAACAAATAGACAATCAACTTTAGGTTTAAACACGCTGAAACCGTGTTCTTCCCTTTCAACTCGCCTTCAACAAAAACTTGAGCGACACAAGTTGAATCGTGAGAACGCGGCTTTAGAACGAGGAGGAAAACATTACTTTTCCAAAAATAGATTTTGATATCGAACAGGTGCACATCCTACCCTTAACCTTCGTAACAGGCAATCACTGCTAGTATCCGAGTTAGACAAGATTGCCTGCCTATAGGATCAGATCATTGAAATTAAACGCATAAAAAGCGCGTTTATAGAAAAAAATATATAAATCATATAGCGGTGTTAACTTCGTAAACTCCTTAGTGCACTCTCGAATATCAACAAGAATGCAGTTATGCATTTCATAGAATTGAGAAAGTCGAATTGGATGGAATTACCACAAAATGTGTTCAGACTTGCTAGTAATTCAATGTTGGTCAGTGTGAGGCATACACGCAGACTTCTTACTGTAACGTCTATCGAGTAAATTGAAGATGTCCTCATAAATGAATGACATGTCATTTCATTAGAGAATTTTAAAAACTTGAAGCTGTTGCGAAGGTAAGAAGCACCTAATTGTTAAAAATGTGTCTATTTAAGTGTTTCCATTATAATGTCCAACTCCCTCATGTATATTGCTGGATTAAGACGTCCAAGAAAGGGAGGTACAATGCTGGTCAGTGGGAGGCATGCACGCAGATTTCTTACTGTAACGTCTGTCGAGAAATTTGAAGATGTCCTCTTAAATGAATGACATTTCATTAGAGAATTTTAAAAACTCGAAGCTGTTTGGAAGGGAAATAGCACCGAATTGTTAAAAATGTGTATATGTTGAAAATTGTTACATTATTTCGTCCAACTCCCTCGTGCATATTGCTGGAATAAGACGTCCAAGAAAGGGAGGGAGAGGTTGCCCTATTTGGACGAAAATGGATTATAGGGAGGTAGGTGGTCCCAAGTATGCTTTTGATGGACGTCATTTATGCACAGCCCCTAATCACTTTCAATCAACAACCTTATAATTGGCAGAGAAAAGAGCATAATAACACCTTAGAGATAATCAGCCGTTAACTAAGCCAATGCACTCTAGTAAATGTACAACCTACAAGACATTGACAGAAAGTGTTGCAAGTTTCTAGGTTTATCTTAGCTATCCAACATCGCCAGAAATGCAATGGAAAAAAGCCACAACTTTTTGAAGCATTTGAATTATTCCCGTTGAAATTCGGCTCGCATCCCGTTTACTTATGGCTCTCGAGGGATTCGAGAGGTATTCTAATAAATGGTCTGCATAGCAACGAGTAAGCTCGATAAATAATATACAGAAGACAAAAGACCAGCACGCAACTCAACATATATCTGGGATTTCACTTGCTGATACGGAGTTCGGAGTGTTCTTAAAAGCAGTCTAGACCATGCGCAATGTCTTTAAAACAATACAATCGCTTAATGCCCAATACCGTTTAGTCATGTCATGCCTAGTAATTGTTCGATTCTGTTATCATACAGTAAACAAGCATGAGTGACTACAGCCGATAAGCCAGAAAAATCCATGGGTTCACGAGGGAATTTCCTTGTTTAAACGACGGATCAGAAGGTTATTCACATAGTCGATCGGATATGTACAAGACGGACATAGCCATGAAATAAAAACCGTCCCATTTAATTTACCCCCTTAATACGCATCAGTGATGACAAGAACATCACTGTCATATTGCAGACAAGCATGACAACATGAACAGAGAACACAATAGCACGAAGACGGTTGAATGAACGTGTTCTGGGATGAACAATAAACAGTTCCACAAGGACAACGAGTAGGTCTAGAACGACAGAATGGTACGTTTCATGAAAAAAACCGTGGGGTTGTCAAATTAATGGACTGCTCTGAATGCGTGTTGTCAAAATCCAAAGTCGATGCTCAAACCTGTCACACTGTGCTTTAAATTCATAATCGACAAGATATTCATGCTGACATTAAGCAGAGTGGGTAACAGCTGCTTCGGGATATCATCATGCGAGGCACAAGTAAATATATTCCCCAATCAGGTTATTGACAAATCTTGCCTGACAAAATTAGCATGTTGTACTACCCTAGGAGCTTCAGCATTTATTTTTAGCAAACATCGATGTTGTTTGCCAACAGTAGAGTGCATCTCATCTTAATGGTAGTGACTGACAATGAGCAGATAATGGATTTCGGGGAAATAATTCATGTTGAATCAATTCCATTAATGCTGTCCCCATGATTTCTTTGCACGCAAGGCTATTAGAGATTAATAATTGCAGTTTTTGAGTATTCGTATTTATGTGCATTTCCATTAAATTGTGAATGCTACTAATTAAATATAGAGCATCAAATACATTAAACTAAATGATTTTTTTGGCGTCCACACGTGTTATGACTTTATTCTAAAGATTATAATACGCAAATTTACATTGCAGTATACTTAAAATGATTATCCATAAATATTTTGTCAAAACTTATTTTAAAACAAAACTGTGGTAATATTGATTTTACATTTAAGTATATTAAGATTCCATTTGCCCGTAAAATTTAAAATCTTGTGAAATACAATGTATAGCGTATAATGAAGGACTTTTGTTGCTTTATATCACAAACAACACTGTCTTTTGATCAGTAATCTGTTTGAAACTTTTGGACTCCTGCATATGTGTGTTAAATGCATTTTTCATGACTACGCATGGACAAAAGTACCTTTTAAGTTCAAATAAGACGATGAACATAATTGATTTTTTTAATTGTTGTTTTAAAGTATGACACCAATCTTAATTCTGTAATGAAAGAAGCACTGATCTTTGGATAGACCATACTTTCATACATGTATAGTCTTTTCAAGGTGCAACTGTTCTTTGGTGTATCGAAATACAAGTTCTTAAAGTACAATTTCCTTGTGCTATCGAATTACAACTAATATAACAATCTATCAATTTTTATATCAAATTAAAAGACAGTTTTTAAATCTAAAGAAAGTTAATAGAGCAAAAATCCAGGTCATATTTCCTGATACCACAATCGCTCATTTATTCCGACTCATACGTTTTAATGACTTGTAAAATTGAGCGTTGAATAGGATCGATTACAGCGAAGAAAGTTAATCAGAACAAGGCTAAACAATTGCATAGAAGCTCGTGTGTTGTATCATCACTGAAGCCGAATAAACTGAATAATTGCTGCAAAGTGCAATCATCTCCACCGGAAATTAATCTAACTCGCTGTCACGTGGCCATACAATATTGCAGCTTTAATAATAATTGATAGCTGAAGCTAATGAAAATCTGGAGCACAATATTTTATGGGGTTCGTTATACACAAATGCAAGCTTTTACTGTATACAGTATATTCGGATATACTAAGTCACGAATAAAAAACGGAAAAAATAACCAAAAATACGCAAATGACAATAGCTGCTTGATGGTGAACGTTTCTTTTAAACATTCCGAACAGCTGCAGCATTAAAAAAACATACAAAAAAATAAAAATTGAATAGAAAAAGCACAGCATAATTCGCTCAACCCTTAAACTGGAAGTATCCAATTATCCGGCAATCTTAAGTTTGCATAACTTTGGCTTTTGCTGTGAGAAGGAAACTTTTTATCATTTCAAGAAAAAGCAGGCTAATATCAGTTCCTAAAAGCTTCGGTAGCGCGACCTCAACTTTCATATTAGTGAATGGAAAAATTCTGTACTTATCATTAGGCAACCGAAGATACAACATTTTTTCATCGCTAAACTGCCTCTCCACCCCCATACGCAGCACAAAGCAAATGCATTTCGCTAATCACTAACTAGTGCACTAGGCCTATTATACTTATGTGCCCCATTCATTTTTACGTTCTTTCATATTCAGCTATTCGGAAAAAGGCACTATGTCACCAGCGTCGCATAAAGCAGCTTTTTTGGGCCCTAGAATGATTAAATGTTGAAGTTGATCAAAGTAGATGACGTCTCCGTGGAATTCACAAAGCACCAAACTTGCTTGTATCTATAAACGTCGGCAGTGGTTTTTTCCCAACCGTAATCAGTCATCCGTTTTACTTTTTAAGCATGCTGCACTCCCCATTTGCATGCCAAAAAAAACTGCTAAGCGAGAAAAAATTCGCAATTTTATATGGCTTCGAACTCCCCTAATGTTGGGCTCATGAATAGTTCACCTTATTATGAAATTCCTCATTAAAGGCAGCCTTTCACAGCTTGCCAGGCGTTTCGCCATTAATTAGGCTGGTTTTAAACCATTTTAGGATGTTTTTAGGGCACAAGCTTACAAACATTTGGGAAAATCATAGCTGGTAGAACTTTCGAATTAACAATGATTGGATGTTAAGTATGATGCGCAATATGCAAATGAAGTTTGGTTTTGGGTACTGGAACTTGATTTCTTCATTCTGGTTGCGTATTTTGGTAACCTGTAATGCGGACACAGTCAGTGTTAATGTGCTTATTTCGATACTGACTATATTATCAAAAAAATCGAATAATGGTCAGTAATCAGAGTAGAATAACATTTCTTCTGACCAGCAGCACCCATTACACGATCAGTATTACTGATGGCATTTCTTGAAATTGATATTTTAAAGCAAGCACGAGGGATTAAGATCCCTTGAGATCACAACCAATTACACGATCAGTATTACTGACGGTATTTCTTGTAATTGATATTATAAAGCAAGCACGAGAGATTGAGACCACTTGAGAGCAGCACCCATTGTACGATCAGTATTACTGACGGTATTTCTTGAAATTGATATTATAAAGCAAGCATGAGAGATTGAGACCACTAGATAGTAACTATCAGAATTCCAAACTGCTTCGAATAGTTCAGTACTCTCTGATAGTTCGATAATTTCGTGTTCACCACTTTGATGAACTCTCAGCAGAAATTCTCGAAAATTAAGTGCACACGGTTTTGAGAGCTTATATCGATAGTTCAATCTTATATCAAACTATCGAGATATAGACACTTTAGTGTCACTTACTATCGCTCTCAGCTCTCAGTAATTCAGTAAACGTTGTTGAATTGAAAAACACAATCCAATCTTCTATGTGTTGAAAATTTCAAATCGAACACTTAACTTATAGTATTCATTGAATTCGATTTGAAGCACAACTTTCGTTGCATTCGCAAACTTGTGCAAACGCAACTATTTCCGGGATCAGGCCCCTGAGACGCAATCAGCACAGCATCTTAAGCGAGCTTGCATTTAAATTTCATTCGTAGTTCGCTAATTACATTCTCTCTCCGTTCGAATCAAGAGGGAATGCATGCGCCTTATGACGAATCTCATTATTTAATCAGCAGTAATCCGTCTTAATTTGATACTTGTGCAACTTAATGCCATTTACAAAATCCCCGTGTCACAGATTTCTGCTTGAGACAAAGGGCTTTTAGAAAAGCAGAGACGAGAGAATTGGGTTTATGCAAAGAAAATCGAAAATTAAGTTAGCAACAGTCGAGGAAAGATAAAAAATGTTAAATCAAATTAATCAATTTTCTCTGGATGCACAGCTTTGTGAGCTGAAGGGAGAAAACCCGACCTAACCCACAGATGAACAGGTTAACTGTCATCGTTACATTCAGTATGGTTGGCTAACTTGGAGCTGAAATACAAATTACCGAAGGTTAATCAAAGCCACAAAATGTCAAAGCTTGTTAACATCAAATGAGACCATCGTTATTCCAAAAAACATGCTTCAAATGTGAATCAGCAGTAATCCGTCATAATGTTAATGATTTGTTTCTGAAACATTGACACGAGTTAGGAGGTAAACAAGCAAAAACACCCATTACTAAAGATATTGTTTATGGTATATGATGAAATTTCCATAAAAACTAGAGCATAAATGATGAAAATGATGTAACAATTATTTAAAAAATAAATGTGATAATATTGTAAAGAAAACGCTACATGTACAGTATACATGTATGTACATGATCATGTACATACATATACATGTATATGTGGCAATTTTTGAAAAATGGTTACCAGGAAGAACGGATGTAAAGTAGCATTTTGAACCAACCTTTACATGATAAAATGATAAAACTGATCAAATCAATTTTTTTTAGAACGTACAGTATTGCAGATTATGCAGGTTCCTCAAAGATGACATTTTCAACTTCCCTAACTCTCCCAAGTTTTAAAACAAATTTCCTTATCCACCCATGTCATTGCTTATTATGCATTTACGGGAGATAGATCAAATTTTTCAGAAGGAAACAAACAACTTTAGATTAGTTTTCTTAATTTATTTTACAGAATTGCTGGTCACCTCTTGATTTTTGTGCTAACCAATAACTTGTTATGCAAAATTTGTAATTGAATTATTGAATTTCCCTGACTTTGTAGTAGTAAATCAATTTTCCCTGCCGTCTAATTTCACGCCGTTTCAATTTCCCTGATATTTTCCTGGTTTTTCAGATCTGGGGGAACCCTGTTACATGCCCTGTTCCTAGTGTTCACTAAATAGGCATTTTTGCTTTTTCGTTTTTGTTTGTGTCTAATGTAACCCAACAACGCAATTTCCAATCTAGCAACCCCGACCGCCAGGTAATCCCCGCCAGCCTGAAAGCCTTTAGGAAAAGCCCCCTTCCTTAAAAAAATCGGAAGTTTTTTTAAGCTGCTAGTAGGTAGGTTTCCATTTTTTTGAACGTTTTGGTATCAGAAACGTGTTTCAAACTGTATCAAACAAGTTTGGTCGGGTGCAAAAAATTCCTATAATAAGTTTCAATGAGATACCTTACAGTGTACACCATATGGCAACCAATAATGAATCCTTAAAGAAACCATCATAAGTTTCTTTAGCAATGTGGTAAATTTTGTATATTAATAACGCACCATAAAAATACCTTGATACATACTGGATACTTAACCTTTTTGTAAAGCATTGAAAGGTACCTTACAGCGTACACCATTTTTGGAAACCTATGAAATACGTTGAATATAAAGGAATCCTTCACAAATAAATAATGAAACCTTAAAGAAACCATATGTTTCTTTTACAAGGTTGTAAATTGTGTATATCAATAATACACCTTAAAATTACAATGATACTTACTGGATACTAGCAATTAACTAAAATTAAGCTCATATTTAACATTTTCGAAAGGACTTTCCCAATTTCCATAAATGTTGCTCAACAATCAGAACCGAGATTCGCTTTCAACTTCTGTAGTTCAACTAAACCAGCACAGCTTTTCCAACAGCAGTTTATCTTCCCGCGAGCGTTGGCGTCCCTTAAGGGCCCGCAGCCTCGTTTCCAAAGTCGGGGGTCTCAACTTTCAATTCCAAGTTGAAAACTGTTACCGAGAAAAGGTAGATTTATCCCCGTCGCGTAGCCCGTAATGACCGCATTACTCTAAACAGGATAATTTTGCGCCAACTTGGCGCAGTAATTGGATGAGGAGTGACTAAACCGATGATATGTTGGGGAGCTCTTCTTCGTGCGGTTGAAGAATAAGCCATTAAACGTGAAATCTTATAGTTTATATATACAGCTCGGGAAGGAGCTCTGATCAGTGCCTAACATTGCGCTGGCAATGATGCTGACAAATTGGTGGCGCAGAAATCTTTTGAGCGCCGAATAAAACTTTATACCGCTTTTATCGCCGCACTAGCGGACCATCATCGAAAGCGCTTTTCGGAAACTCTGCATTTTCGGAGGTGCTTGCGCCAACATGTTTATAATAGCGACACAACGGCCATTAACTGGCGGAGCAATCATCTAAACGACCGGGGCCTAGGTGCGCCGCATTTTATCGCTGCAAAAACGCAATTTAGCGGGGTGGCCGCTGGGGGAGCCACCCGAGCCCAGCGTGCTGTAATCAAGCAAATTGCCTCTGGTTCTGCCGAATCACCTTCCTTTCTTTAAGAGAGTTCTGGTTGATCCCTTATTGTTATGTGGGAAGATGGCGCAGCAAGCAATGGGAACAATATTCAAAGAGTGTCGATATTGCCAGGGCCATATTCCACAAAGGTAAGGAGTTGTGCTTGTAGAGGTGTGTAGTAATACTTAGGAGCGTTTATGTTCCACAACAAACAATTTCCATGCTTCAGTGTTATTGCTCCATACCTTACAAGTATATTTAATGGACTTGTAAAAGTAAGATTGTTGTAATCAAGCAAACATGTATCCATCAAAAGACTGATTTGCATCCAAAAAATATCCACCAAGAGTGAATTGTATCCAAAATGTGTACAAATGTCAGCTGCCAGGGCCCTATTCCACAAAGCTATGGAGTTATGCTTATAGAGGTGTCTTTGTGTTCGACAACAAACAATTTCTATGCTTATGTGTCATTGCTGCATACCTTGCAAGTTGCAAATATATTTAATGGAATTGGAAGAGTAAGATTTGCTGTAATCAAGCAATCATGTATCCACCAAAAGAATGATTTGTATTCAAAATGTATCAACTAAGATAGATTTGTGTCCAAAAGTAATCAATCAAGACTGATTTGTATCCAAACTGTTCAATCTTTTCTTCGGAATTGACTGATGATATATTTTGAACATTATCAACATCATGTGAATTTTTATTACTCATGTGTAAAGACATTGTCGAGTACATGTAGCTTCAGAGATGAAGTAAGGAATCTGTAGGCCTATGTCCCTATAATTCTCAAAATTTTAATCTAATGTATTCTTACGTGGTGATACGATATGATTGTGCCCTATTATTAAGGGGAAATCATGTTTGATCCACTTTGTCCCAAAATAGCTATTTTGAATTCATTTGTCTCCAACGTATCAAAATTAATCCAAATTGAAAATTTGTATCCAGTTCCTAGTTGTTATTTACGAGAAGGTGTAAGGTACACAATGTGGGTTTAATTTTGTATAAATCGTCTCAGCTCCATCATAAAACAGTACAAGAAAGTGTGTTTCTCCCTACGGCAGGCTGGGCAGTGATTGCCTAAAGTTAGGGGAAGCCAGACGAGAAATTTCATTGTTAGGTTGGGTTTGTTTAGGTTATTCCACATTGCAACATTTTGCTGTATAATAGAGCCCTAAATAAACAACCCACTTTTTATTAAGCTTAAGGCATAAACGTTATAGGCATTACACCAGGGCTTCATATGCCGGTCCAGCTTCTAGGAAATAATAACTGCACAACAATAATAGCCTAAGCAAAGAAGAATACGGGAAATTGGAGCTAGAGTTTCCAGGCATTGTGAGTGACTCTGCAACTAAAGTAATGAATCATTAAGCTTGTGTGTGAGGAAAAGTGAACAGATAGTGCTTTGTCGTTGGTCATTTAGCGATCAACCATTCGACGGTGGACACAAAGAGTCACATGCCCATTAACGACATCGATGGGAATTAAGTGCTGTGATTACACGTACAAGTTTGAATTTCCACGCGTCGACCATGATTAATTATTTGTATTATAAGCAAAACCACTTATTGAAAACTTTAGCTTGATTACTGATTCAGTAGTAGGGCATCATCTTTTGCCTTTCAGTCCACGAAACTCGCGAAGCTTATCAATTAAGTACCAGCCAAATACAGTGAAACCTATACATGTAAGTAGGTCAGCTATGCATAGTGTATCCCAAGCGTCCGAGTTAATTTGGTTCTTAAGTTTTCGAAAATAATTTGAAGCTGCTAACAATACACAATGTTGAATAGTAAATTACATTTTATCCAATGCAAAAAAGGATGTCATTTAGTCAACATTATGAGTCACGTGATTCAGATGCCTTGAATGTCTTCAATATGCTCGCAGCTAGTCAAGTTTTATGCAAGTTTACAATCATCAGGTCCCCAGCTTTGCGACACGTAGTGGCCCTATAAGGTCACATGTTGCGAGAACATGTGCGCCTACTTAAATATTATGATGCACGCTTGTTTCCGTAAAGTTCTAGTGGTGATTTTTTTTATCCATACCGACGGTTTCATAAATGCTCGTGTCACTAAAGTATCCGTAGTTACAAAGTAGTGTCAATAGGGTGGCAAATGTTTTTGTCCGACATTCAAGGTATTTTTTTCGTTAAAGGTGCATGAAAAGCTGTCCAACATAATGGGATGTTCGACTTACAGAGGCGTCCAACTAGATGGGTTCCACTGTATACAGGGTGAGACGTGTATATATGTACCTCTTGAATATCTTCAATATGTCCAAAACAAGTCAAGTTTTATGCATTATGCAACCACTAGGTCTCCAGCTAGGCTTCTAGCTGCTTAAAAACAAAGTCGAATGCAAGGACCACAAGCTCCCTCTGGAGTCATGAGGCTCAAGGCCCTGGTCATAAATATGGGCGACGATGTGCAAGAGTGCTTGAAACAGCCTTCCGTCGCTGGCAGCGAAATGGGGCAACTGGAAATTGGCAGTCATATATCCCTGACAGTCCAAAACGGTATCAACATGAAGCGCTATACGTCTCTGTCTGTCTGTCACCCGCCTGCATGCCGTGGAATGAATTGGATTGGGGGCAGAAAAAGCGACATCCTAATGCGCAAGTAAAAAACGAGATGCAAAACAGTAAACAAAAGTAATTGTCCGTTTCCTAGTCGAGCCAGCAGACGATTTCCAAGATCAATCACCCGTCTTGCCCTGCGTTGCCATGGCAGCGAAGAGGACAGCAGCAGTCAAGCGGGAGGCCCCATCCTTCACCAGCCAAACATATTAGGGTTCTCCAATGTCGAGAACATTATTTCGCGAAGCCATTCGGGAAAGCCCCTGAAGTCAGATTTATCACAGTGGCAGAGCTAGGGGGCCATGGAGGAGATTGTCGATCGAGGCGCTTGGGGTGACGGAATTGCGCTCCAATGACCCGGGAACACAATTTAGATTCTAACCCTTATGCACGTACGTGTATCTGCAACTGTGGAAAATAGCCCGCCATGCAAATAACGCCTGTTATGGCTAAAAGTGATTGCAAAGTGGTTGCAAGACTGATGGCAAACTGATAGCAAGTTCTGTTTGTTCTCAAAGTCGCTGTTTATGCTTGCTGAAGCACAAGAGTGTTTCAAAACGTCAGTCTGGAGAACAACATCAATAGACGGTTGAAACAGACTTTTGTACAAAGTCGTGATTTTCCCTTGGGAAAGTTAAAACGGTATAACCTCTGTAAGATGACCACCCAAGGGGCTGTCGCAAACTGGTCAACATAAGGAGTTGGTCAACAAATGGAACGAGGCTTATACTGACACGTTATTTTAATTCCGTGAACTGCATGTACTTACATTTTACAGTAATAATTCATCATCCATGAATAATCTTATTAAAATGTTCATAATGCAGTACCAGTATTGCTAATGTGCTGAAAATTTATCCAGGGGTACTG
>JAQGAF010000410.1:0-53381 GCA_034687865.1 Kryphioiulus occultus | reverse complement strand
GCCTATTTTCGCACCTATTGGGCCCATCACCAACGCCAGGGGGCAGACCATCCACCTGGAAATTTAGCCGCAGGGAGAAATACGCCCCCCTGAGGGATGTTTAACGTGTGGAGAGCAAGGGGGATCCACACGGGACCTCGGTTTAAACTCATCCAAAAGAGCCGCCACACGGAAAATTGCCTGCCCAAAATTTTCCCACCGACCTCGGCCAGGATACGAACCCGCATCGCTTGGGTCGAGCATACGTGTCACGCGATGCAGAGCACTGAGGAGCAGGCGTTCCCGCAACAACAAGGCGGCAAGCCAGGATCGGACTGCTTGATCGGTGGGCAACACCTATCAGATGGCAGCTATGGCAACCACAGGCCGGCAGAGGTACGATTCGGACCGGAGAGCACAAAGATGGCCCCGACAGGCGCACTAGAAGAAACTCACTGGGGTGGATTTTGTATAAGATACTACTCATGGTTAGGAAGAGTTCTTCAGGACGTCAGCATGATAGTCCCAGCTGCTGGCAAAGTTGGCCATGAAGCAGGTGTGAGAGAGGCACTGTATATTAGGCCAATAGAGATCTTCTCGGCAGAAGGCTGAACACTGGGCTGTAATTGTAATCAGCAGAGGCGAGTTGCATTCCACCAGGAAGATAACAGCTTTGGCAAAAATCGAGCATTGCAAAATCCATTCCCCGAAAGCATAAATAGACAGGAAGGGTGGCAAGGCTAGCTGAAGTGGCAAGAAGAGTTGACTGTGGCTAGCAGCGAGCTGGTTGGCTGACCTCCCAAAGTGCTGTCCTAGAGTCAAGTGCCCAGAAAAGCAACAAAGGTAAAATGGCGTTTTTGAAAACGGGCAAACTGCCAACAAAAAAACAGGCCACAGGTCAATTTGACCTTGGCCCTGACATAGGTTAGAGGAGTGGACGAGTCCATATGCCCTGGGGCCTGCGTGGCGGCTCTGCAGTGCTGCGTGCAGGCCAGGGGCACAAACGAGCACAGGCACTCATTGTGGGGGTGCGAAGTCCACTATGACGCCATGCACAGGCGTGCCTAGGGAGCAACCCAAAAGTGCATGAAAAGAAAGATTTGCCAGTTGGCAGGAAAAGTCTCACAATGCGTCTCGCCTATGTAAAAGATATCATTTTAAAAACAATATTTTTGGTTGTTCCCATAGACTTGAAGGCGCAAGAACACTTCAGTTTTTTTAACGTCTTCAAATGGCCCGTAAATTATAAAATCTTGCAATTTGCCATATACATGAATGGCGGCTAGATGTCAACCATTATACCGGGTGATTCAGAATACCAGGGAGAACATTTTATTCCTTATTGTATAGTATAAATCACATTTCAATTCATTTGTTGGAATCGTGTACAAAACCCAAAAAATAACATCAAATAGTGCAAATTATACCTCGTAGCTTCTAGGACACGCGTCAATTTTTCCAGGACAATCTAATTATAAGGAAACATAGGAACATTTTGTCAAGGTAGGCCTGGGCGCCCTGTCGCAGGTTGTCTTGGTGCCCTGGATGGACCTTGGTCGGTATTCCTGCCACATTCTTGTTGGGCGTAGATGTTGATCTGTGACCTTTGGGTTTTGGGGTTGAATTGTGTAATTGGGTAGACTGACCCGGGCCTGGGCTGTCACAAGTTGGTCCCAGGGGTAAACGGAGTTTACCTGGGCGAGACAGCCTTGTGCTAGGGAGGTCAACTTGGGGTTAAGGACGCGGATGGTCCTTTTACCCGATGCGGGTTGATTTCTGAGTTGTTTGTTTTGAGGCTCGCAGTTGGAGCCGAGAGTGGCCGCTTTGTAGTTTGTTTTGGTTTTATTAAAAACCCGTCAAAGGCAACCAGAGTTGGACTTAATTCGGAGGTCGTGGAGACGCAGGCCGGACCATTGGAAGGTGTGGCCCGACCCTGACAATTTGCATGTGCAATAGTTCAGTCATCGTTTTTATAATGCTGTTAGATTGTCCTGGAAAAATAGTGCGTGTCCTTGAATCTACATACTCAGATTTACACCATATTATGTTATTTGTTGTGCATTGTACACGATTCCAATAAATTAAATTAAACATGATTTATACTAATACGAGTATGCTCTAAAACTTTTAAGTTGTAACTTGGGGTGTATGAGCAACAGTTTAGAATTTGAAAATGCAATGACCTTTAAAATGAATTCTAAGATCAAAGGTCACTTGACCATTGGATTGTGCACAGTACAAAAATTATATATCAATCATCAACTTCAATTTACATTTATACAATAAGGAATAAAATGACCTCCCCAGTTATTCTAAATCACCTGATATTATCCAATATTAATTTTTCAAAATTACAAAGGTCGTACCAGAAGTAAAACAAAACATTTTTTTCTAAATTCACCTTTTATTTTAATTTGAGATTTTACTGTTAGTTACTACATCATTTAGGAACACAGCTGGTTTTGAAATAATTTCATCTTTTGCGCAATAGTTTAACAAAAGCATGTCTGACTGCATGGTAAAAATTGAACAGACTCTTGTAAACCTCTGAATAGCAGTTACGGCAACGATTTTTGTGTGATTCAGAAGGACTTGTGCTTGTGCACATCATGCGAAAAGCGGACACCATTAAATTCAAACTCGTAAATGGCAACTCTGAGTAAACCATATCTACAGCACCAATGTTTTGTTGTTGTGCAGATGCGGCTATCCAGATTTGAGTGTGCGGGCAACCATGATATTACTTCAAGATGGCACAAAGCCGTCCAAAGTGATTGAAATTATTTTGAAAAACAGTTTTGTGTTAATAAGGGATGTAGTGATTAACAGTAATTAATGTATATCAAAGCTGCAGAATAAAAAGCCAATCTGCAAAAAATGTTTTGAATTACTTTCGGTATGACCCTCATACATTATTGGAATGGGAAATGAATTTTAACATCTGGGATATATAAAAATGAAATGCAATACGTTTTGCAAAGCTGAACTAAATTGATTCTCCACAATGCTGAAAGAGCAATTTTTTAGTTGAACTTCAGAACAAATTTCAAAGTTTTGTGACTGTTTCTGTTTCTGTTCACTTTTTCAGTGGCTGTGTATTTTCGATATTATTCCCTCTATTTATAATTAGTGGCAACACAGCAGAACCCATCACTGGAAGCTGGCAAGTATCATATGTTGATTATCGTCATTTCCACCAGAAGTAGACCAGTTTATAATTTTTAAATAACTGATTCTGCATTTTCAGTGATTATTCTCTTCAGTTGTTTTCGCCTGTCGTGTATCTTTCCAACGTCATTTTCAACCGCACAATGGGCAACAAATCAGGAGACAATGTGAAACCTCCAACTGGTCCTGTAGCTGCTAGACCACGAGGTGAAAATACTTACCGCAGATAGTAGCTGTCATACCGGGAACAAATGGCCTTCAGCAAGTATTGTTTTACTGTGCCAAGTGGCTGCTAATGGAATTTTCTACTCAGTAATGTTGTTAACTTTTCAAACTGCCTATTTTTAATCGATAGAGGCTTTTAACCAATCTTTTTAATTTATGTTGCCCAACATAAGTGATAATTCGGTGGCTCGCTATGAGACAGGTACTAGTCAGTGTATTTTTGCCACCACTTGAAATTTATATGTTGCGTTTTGCTATTACTGTTGAGCTTTCATTTTGAAGAAATGACTATTTCCAGGTTAGCTTGATAAGGTATTTTTAAGTAAAATCATTTGCGAACTTATCTGTAGAAGGCCTTTCCCCATTTTAAGGCCAATTTTGTACAGTTGTGAACTGTAAATTCTGTGACACTAATTACCCAACTGAGGCCTTCCAATCACTAACTTAGCTCTCGTTAACCCGTCAGTACCGCATCAGTTAAACAATCTTTTTTTGCTAGAGCCAAATGAAATGTCTCGAATTTGTGTGAAAATCACCGATGACTGTTAATTGCCAATCACAGTTTGTGAACACCTAAGCTTAGGGCAATAAAAACTTTTTTCAAAGTGAAGTGGCATCCAATCATTTTCAGGATAAACACACTTCTGAAATACTACATGTTCTCATTGCAGTTTGTTTAGATTTCATATCTTAGCCAGGTGGCCCACCTTGCCATAAAGAGGGTGAAATAAATATGCCAATTGACGAATTTGACTGCAATGGAAAAATTGGATTCGTTCAGGCGTGACCTAATAGGCATCCATGCCAAATGCATAATGACAGTCCAGCAATAGATAAGACAGTGGAAAACACTGTTTGGCTTGTAACGGCAAGCTGGTAGCTCCCATGGTAAACAGGCTCAGCGTACGGTTTAATCGTTTATTCATGGTAAGTATCATTATCAGGCCACATCAAGTACAGTATCGAACACAGGCCTAACCCAGGGCACGACCTGCCTTGTTCAAGCGCAGGCGCGGACTGCCTATCCAGCACCCAGGCACCCACTCACGTCCCCCAACGCCAGGGGGCGCCCGAGAACCGAATGGCATTCCAACCCTGTGCAAAGGGCACGGAATGCCATGACATGCCAACATACCGAAGGCATGCCACGGCATACCGACCCTGGGGTACAGGCGCCAAGGCCAAGGCCTTGACAGGCTTTGTAGCCATGGCAGCCAGAGATGCCCTTAGCATCGTATGCTATCTAGCTTGGGATGGGAGCAAAAGAACATGGGCACACAATGGGTAATCTTGCACAATTCCAACACCTTCTCTACCTTACACCGGGTGCAAACGTCAGCAAGCTGCTTGATCATGGTGTCCTGGCCGGAGGTCGAGTGGTAGTGCACTGGCCTCTCGACCCTGAGTTACAGGTTTGCTCCCCAGTTGAGGCCGGTGGGAAAAGTATCACGTTTTCATTGTGTGGTTTTCCTTCAAATGAGTTTAAACCATGGTCCCGTGTGGATCCCCTCTGCTTTTTGCATTTTAAAGATCCCTCAGGGGGCATTTTCCCCCTTTTGCAAAATTCCCAGGTAGACAGCTTGCACTCTGGTGTTGTTGTAAGGCCCCCATGTGCGATAATAGCCAAACATTCAAAATCTCAGACACAGACAAACAAACATATTGTCCGCAACCATATCAGCTGAAGGACAATAAATCACCTTCACAATCCCATCTAACCTCAGCCCTCTGATCTGGTGGTGGACAACACCGATGTGCTTGATCCCAGCACTGCATACATCTTTGGTTGTCCTCAAGGACATACGGGCGACATCCTGGCTTCTTCTCATGCATATCCAACAAGAGTAACACTGATGACCACTGTTGCTTGCTTCTTACTCTACCAGGCTATGTCACTTGCTCCAATCTGGAACACATCCACTGAAGGACTTCTGGTCGCTTTGGTCGCTGGCCCAGTCAGCATCGACATAGCACCACAGCCCTGCATTGTGTCTCATTGACAGCAGCTGCTTGCGCTCATGGTTGCCAGCGAAAAACCTCATGATTCATTTCACGGAATTCCAATCCACCTCGGTTGACTGTAAGATCTGGCATGCTAACAGTCCAGTGGGGTTTGCATGTCGTCTCAAAAGTATTCCTAGGTACAGCAGGGATCTGGACGCTTGCCAATACTTATGATTGTCAATACCATGCATCCATGATTGCCTGGTTGAGTTCATGCACATTATCAAATTGTCTGTTTCTTGCATAAACCTTCTTTGCAAGAACACCCCACAGGTTTTCTATGGGGTTAATACTGATTTGTTCCCTCATAAACCAATCTGTTGGAGACTTTGAGTTATGACATGGTGCCTTATCTTGTTGAAATTGCCAATTGGGGCCTCAAATTAAAGGTCCAAATGGCAGTAAACAATTAAATAGCATATTTTGATACACCTCAGAGTTCATTCTGCCATTTATAACTGCCAGGTCACTTTTTCCACCATTCCCAATGCATCCCCAAACCATCAGGGAGCCACCTCCCATTTGACGGCTGAATTTTTCCTTGGGTTCTTTGCGAAGATCATGCCAATAACTGTTATAGCCATCAGGGCCATCCAGGTTAAATTTCTTCTCATCAGAAAATACCAAAGATTTCCATTCTTCTCTCCAGGCCATGACCTCCTTTGCCCATGCAAGTCTCCTGGTCTTATGCTCCTTTGATAGCCTGGGTTTTGCTAACATCATTGGTGATGATGTGCAATTTTTTCCAGCAATTACACGTACACTACGTTAGGGGGACTGAAGAGGACAGTTACTGCAAGCAGTCAATAAGTTTAATCGTCCATGACTACATGTTGAGACCATGCTAGTCCACATACAGAGAGTAAATCACTATGATGTCATAGTCTGAAGTGGTAAATATACAACGTACAGAGGTGCAGGTGGTCAACATGTAGGTCACCTTCCATTTAGTTAATGTGGTGACCGTCCGATCAGTGAAAATATATGGTCAACATGGGGAGGTGGTCGACTTGGGAGGTTCTACTGTACAATATTTTCTTGATCGTTTATGATACTTCTGGGTTAATGTAGAACTAGCAAAGGTTTCTTAATTCGAAAAGTTCGAATTTATTTCGAATTTCTGGCAAGTTTGGTACTGCTACACAGCTTTTCAATATGTCAGTAAAGACACCCAGTCACTCCCATTTAAAATTATGCATCTCCCATGTTGGTAGTTAGATTGGATTGTGCTCTGTAGAGTCACAATGCAGGCGATCAATGTTTTGACTTTCCCAAAGTTTGGTAACCACTGTGGTGGATACAGGGGCAAGTATCCCATTCTTTACCTTCTTGTTCTACTGTAGTAAGTCATTCCTTGAGCATTAATTTGCATACACATGAAAAGTCCTGGAGAGTCAGGGGAAGGTATTGCATATGTATGTCGATTATATCGTTTGATATTCCGTGGTTTTTAGGTGGTTGCCCTTTGCACAATGAATGAAAAGTGCAATATGGCAGATTGATTCCTTCTAAATTTGGCTTCATTATCACAATGAATTTTTTCGCGAAGTTAATGTATACCAAGATTCAACACCCTAGGACAGGGGTAAGAAATTTTCAAATGCATTCGTAAATATCCGTGACAGACCGATAAAACACGCCGAGTTAATAGAAAGGTTGTAAAAGTGTCTTGTCTCATATCACCCATATTAATTTGTACAGAAATTTGTAAAAATATATATTCTGTATATCCATATTTTTCGCCCATTTCTCCCATGTTAACTTGGTTTCCAGGGGGAAGGGTGACCGTCCGGCCAGTTAAAATGTGGTCAACATGGGGAGGTGGTCAACTTTGGAGGTTCTACTGTATGTTATAGGGGGGTTGGAGGTCAAAAAGTGGACTATTGTATATACATGTATGTCGTTTTTGTACAACCCCTTTTTAGCAACTGCCTCCACTCTCGAATTTTTACACCTAAATACAACCTTATCACTGTTACCAGACTGCTCTCGACCTTTGTGCTCGTCCTCTTAAAAATCCGCTATCTGCTGGCGTGAAAACAATGTTCGGAAGATAAGAATTTATGAGTAGGCCTCGCCATGGCGCCCTGGAAAAAAACCTGAAGATAAATGTTATCTTTCTGGGAAGCCTCAATTGTTTCAGGAGTGACGATAAAGTTAATTCCTCGTGTTTTTCGTTGTTGCTTAGCAAAATCCTAGTTTCCTTGATTATCCTACGTGTAGCTTCATTCTTCGACTCCAGACTAAACATTCCTGTAGAAACATGGACAAGATTTTGTTAAATCGGTCGTTGATAAGACGACTGTTGACGGGAAGAACCCAAATAGACCATGAGCTTTGCTTCAAGTGTTTTGAAGTCGTGTAAAGTGCTGGAATTTGGTTTTAGGGTCAATTTACCATGTTTTAGTCAGTGCTGGATCTACAGTATAAGCAAAGAGTGGCAAATGGTTTAGATGCACAGACTGGGGGTGGCTAAAATTACCAAAGAAATTCTGTATAAGCTTAGAATTATTAGCTTTGATTCATCATTTGGAATCTAGTTTTTCTAAAAAGTTTCAAATTTATTAATCTCACAAGTTGGTTTACGAAAATTTGGGCTAATCTGTGTAGTTCTGAACTGCTTGAAAAAAATCATTAAAATGCATTAATAAATGCATTTTCTTAATAATTGTGAAAAAATTTCTGGAACCTTTTCTAAGGTCATTATTTCTTGTGGGATTTAAAAATCAACATTTTAAAAGAGAATTGTGTAAATATCTCATTTGTGGTCTTGTGTTTCTAAGAAATCGTCGTGTTTCAAAATTAACATTATACCGGTATACTGAAACGATGAATTCTTTAAAATTTACGTAAAGCCAATCACTTGACATGTATTTTTTTTAAATTCGCCTAAGGGGTTTCCGTTATTATTAGAAAATATACCTTGTTCAGAATTGTGGCATAAAATCGGCCAGCATTTCGGATCTTGTTTTCAAAAATTTTTGCCTATGACGTTTTTCTGAACCCCAAAATTTTTGTTTCATTTCGAAAAATGATTATTTTACTGTAAAATTGGATTGAGATAAATATGGGGGGGGGGCACACCAAACAACTGTCATTAATTTTTAATATAACTAATTTTGTTTAGAAGAAACGAGCTTAAGTCGCCATTTGTGAGTTTTTTTCTAAAATTGTCTCTAATTTGACCCACCCCCATTAATATTTCTAAATCATTTTATCCCAAATTATCGTTGTGAACTTTTAAAAAACAACGTCACCATTGGTATGACTCCTATGCATATAATATTCGTGAACAAATGGATTTTAGAGTTCATTATTTAAATTCAGGGAAATTTTCTGGGTTGGTCAGGGAAAGTCAGGGAAATAATTTTGAAAATTTTAGTACGAACCCTGGTGGGTGACGTCAGGTTCGGTATTTGTTCCACGAACCTGTAACTTGTTAAGTAAAGTGGCAGAAATATATTCAAAAAGGTCGGTAGATGGCGCTAACCCGATCTAATGTGATTTTTCACGCAGCAAACCGATTTAGCGCATGTATTTGAGTGACATCATCAAAAATGTCGTCACGTTCACGTCACAGACTTTCGCATCACCCTGTATTGCATACTAGCATTTAACAAGAATGTGCAACGTCAACGACGAAAACCCATTTTGAACACAAGAACTGTGTCTAGGAATTGTTTTTCAGTAGTTGTAGCCGGTTATGTCGTAATTCCATCATTGTGATTTGATTTGTAATTTTGCAAAATTCGTATTAGTTGAAGGATCACCTTGAGAAAAATGCACTAAAATCAAGAACTTGTGATGGACTTTATCACATACACACACACACACACAAAATATACCCCCATTGTCATAATGTCTAAAAATATCCAGGGTGAGGATAACGTTTTTACGAGTCTGTTGCCTCGCCTTAACGGGCAGTTCCCTTCCCACCCCTGCCATGTTAAAAATTGTATACATGACATATCTGCGAATAATGAATAAATCGTCGTGAGAACAATTTTGCTTGATAGTCTGGTTTCTACTGGAGGCGACAATCCAACTTTAATGAATAAATACCCTTTGATTAATTAATAAAAAAAGATAATTAAAGATTGATTTTTTTATTGGAGTTGCCCAATATTGTCAGTAGAGGGCCAGTAGTAACCAGACTATCAAGCAAAATTGTTATCACGACAATTTATTCATTATTCGCAGAGATGTCATGTATACAATTTTTAACATGGCATGGGTGGAAGGGAACTGCCCGTTAAGTGAAATTAATATTATTTGTTTATTTTTTTTCAATGTGAAAGCATTTTTATGAAACGGACAGGACATGTAGGGGAGGGCTAAAAACCATTAACATTCCCTTAACTTGTGCTCAAGATGGGGGTCTTAACTCGATATATGCATACGGGATTTGAAAACCTAGTTTCAATAAATATACCCATCTGTTTCAGACTAACCAGCCTACCTCGGAGGATGCTTTGCCCCCCGCTGACCTTCTCACCCAGGCGATGTCCGAACTTACTCAGTCGTTGACTGACTACCGAGTTACGACGTGTACTCACGAGTACGACTTGACCAGAGTGACTCAGTCTTGCCCACCGTCAGTTGTGGTGCCGAGCCCTTCGTCCTCGCCCATCCCGCAGCCAAGTTCCACGCCTTCACACGTCACTATCGAGCAGACACAGCTGGGCCGGCTCTTGGGGCACTATGACGGGGGCGACGAAGCGGCCCTTAGCAACTCACCGCAGCCTGATGCTATCTCAAACGACGCGACCGTCTTCGTGCCACGCACGTGGTCCTCGTCCTATACGGACTACCCAGCCCGCTGATCTCCGCACTTCGTCTCTGTGTTCGCTTCCTAGCATGGCCAATATTTTAGTGGGGCATTTTGGCCCCTCGTCGGAGTTATTCCCGGAAGGAATAATTCTGGCAGTGCTTTCATTCACAGTAAATGGGCGCCCGTTTATTTTAAGACGCTGTTAGCCGCAAGGACGAGACTGGGACAGCACCGAGGCTGGATTTCCAGAGATTTGTTACGAATGAGATTAGGTTCGTCTGTGCTGTCTTGAAAAATTGACACATCGTACAGCCAGAACGTGATGAGGATGGAAGAAAAATCATGTGAATTTGTTTAACGAGTATGTGCGAGTTCTGGAACCAGAGAAAAATTGTAAATTTATGGTAAGCTTGCCAGATGATACTATGAACAATCATTCATCCTTTGGTACTTTTGGACATGCTTTAATTGTCCCGTAGTTTATTTTTAAAATGAATATTCTGGATTTGGCAGTTATGCCACCGTCGATAACACGTCGCCGTTGTGAAAACATGGTGTTGCAACGTAATAGTAGCGTGCATTTCCCTTGCTCTTAGGATGGTATGACATTAACGGTGGTGAAATTCGCAACCGTTGACAATGTCAAATGGTGTTCAAATCGTGGTGAGTTTAAAAATGGTGTCTTTTTACCGATCGATGTTGATGAACAAACCGGAATGATCTGTTACCATCATGCTGGAGCTGGAATCTGATCCAGCCTTCATCACTTGAAATGTTTTCAGTAAACTCACGGTGTTGTCGTAAAAAATTCAAGTACCCTAATAGAGAAACTCGCTGCCATGGTCTTCTTCTATGTCAATAGCTTTTTTCAGTTTGGTTTTCCCTGTTTTCTGGATCTAGGTTAATTTGAAATCTAGGTGAAAACTTTATCATGAATTAAAATGAGGCAGTCATGTAACTCCATGCCAAATGCATTTTTGTTTACCAAGTCTAGCTAAATGTTGAGCTTGAGCTAAAACCTCAATATTTTTATTGTTGTTTTGCTTTCAGTTAAACGTTAATTTCTCTTGTTTTAAATTTAATTTATTGCCGAGCACCGACTTTTCCAGCCTAGGGAACCTGTTGTTCATATTGTATTTAAGTTGTATCATTAACGATGCTATCGCAAATGAGATGTACATGATTTTTTATGTTCGTTTGCTGCTTGTACGTGGCAGGAACTGTGTACACCTTGTACATTACGTTTTCATAGCCAAGAAATAATGGTATAGAACTGGCGGAAGCCCGAGCATGCCTTAATTGTAATGATGTAAGGCTTTTTAACTTTTTTTTATTGCATAACCACCTGAAAATCTGAGTACCGTTAATCTCATTAATGGAAATTATTCATTCGATCTTAACTAGTCCAT
Organism: Kryphioiulus occultus; assembly: GCA_034687865.1. Taxonomy (NCBI): domain Eukaryota; kingdom Metazoa; phylum Arthropoda; class Diplopoda; order Julida; family Julidae; genus Kryphioiulus; species Kryphioiulus occultus. The sequence goes on along the minus strand of JAQGAF010000410.1, from coordinate 41,825 downwards.
AAGTGTATCTTTGTAAAATTAAATTATGATCCAGTGTGCATAGCGTTTGTGAAATTATATTCAAGTTTGGCAATATTTGAACCTTCTGGAATTTGGTAGGGTTGGGATGTAGATCTGCATCCAAACCCTTTTAAATTTGGAATTTAATTGCTGAACATTTTTCAATATTTATGTAAATGTTGACAAAGTGCAATTTAGAGGGAAATTGTAGTTTTGCTGATGTAGTATTCGCGCGGTAAAATTGCAAATAGTGATGTTCAAACATTTTTTTCATCACTTTTTGCGATTTTCAGACCCACCCTCCGTGTCATCATTCGGCTGACCCCCTCCCCCTCAGATGATGACATAATTCTTGAACGTCCTCCAAAATGCAGTGTATACAAGGCTTTGGAAATATGGGCGAAATAGTTGAATAAATTTCACAATGAGATTATCCTGTGATGTACATGTATGACAAGGGGGCGTTCAAGTATTATGTAATAATCCAGGGTTCCTACTTTCTGGGAATGTCATGGAATTCGTGAAAAGGTCGCGGATATCTTTGGGGAAGGGGGTTCAGCCAAATGATGAGTAGTAATTTGATGTAGAAAAGTTGGGGGTCAAAAACCATAATTTGCTATTTAGTTTTGCAAAAAAAAAATTAACCCAGGACTTTTTTAAAAAATGTGCTTTTGTGGGACAAAAATTTATCCTTTTTTTCTCAAATTTGAATTCTTTGCAGGGAATGTTTTTTCATCACTTGGGGTGTCTGAAAATTACGATTTTGTGATGACATAATACTTAAACGTTCCCAATCGTAGACATGTTCATATTTAGTTTGCGGTACCGAGCGAGCTCCGTAAGATGGCAACGCTTCTGGCAAAAGCGTTATTGTTTATCTTTTAATTCATGCCTTAATGCGCATGCGCACTCGGTGTGCACATATCGAACGATATCATCAGCTGACTAGCTGAGTCCATAGCATACTTCTCTTGCATCCTATCGCGCTATGTCGTCTTCAAACAGTAAGTATGCGAATTTGCTGTTTTTTTCTGCTGGATCAGTATGGCAAACGCTAAAGTACGCACTAGAATTTACAGCGTACTAATCAGAAGGATTCAGGCCCTTCGGGGATACATCCTTCGTTTTCGACGAGATGAAGCCGGCGGTTGCATAGCATCTCGGTGATGGTTTTTTGGTCTTATTTTTAACATTATTACGAATTTTAAAATGACTTCGTCTGTGCGCAGTAAGTTTCAAATAATCTTAGCGGTTGCAGTGATTGTATAATGTTGAAACATGCGTCCGTTGAACGCTAGAAACTATCGAAAGTGCTGTGTGATATATGAGCTAATGACGGTTGAGCTTTGACCTAGTCATACCAAACTAATGAAACTGTCTTGAGAAACAATTAAGTCGTTATAATTTTGACTGTTGATCTGAATTAAGGTCATCATTTACGATCTAGTTTTTCAACAATTTTTGCCTGCGACGCGACGTAATTGAATTCTAACTTCTAAAAGCATGCACGTTTACACTAAAACACAAAACATGTTATATTGCAAAGTTATATAGCCTACTGTAACGTGTTGGCAAATGAAACGAAAAATGTTGTTTAACGTTTGATCTTTTGATCTCATTTGCAAACACGTAGTATAACTTACAGTATTATATTTGGCGTTATATTACAAAGGTAAAAACAAATGTATATTTGTTATAACGTGTAAACGTGCTTTAATGCCAAAAAAATTGACTTTCATTTATGACACTAAATGTATCAGGGTGGCATTCCCGTGTATTCCATGCGGCTATTGTTTCCATTACGGACACCTCATGAAAGGGCATTACTATTATGAATCCAAACGTCATTTAGGTTAACCTTATAGTCAGTTTACCCGGTGGCAACATGGAGATTTGCTTTGAAATTTATTTGCATGTTTTTCTTTTGCAGAATTTACCTTGGCATTGATTCAGATGTTCACAAGTACCAACAAGCATGACAACCTTAAACACGCTGCAGAATTAGTCGAAGAAGCTGTCAAGCGTGGCTCAAGCCTCGTTGCACTGCCAGTAAGTAAAAGTTACCAGGAAACCTAAATGTGTACTATTAAAGCCATCATATGACACTGCTTCTAGCTGATGAAAATGAGTAAACTAAACGTAAAAAATCCTGCTGTAAAAGCTGAATGATTTGAAAAGATTTGACAATTAACAGAGTCAATAAATACTATTTTTGTCGGTTTAGCCATTGAAAAGGTGCTATTTCTCGGAACATTTGTTCTTGTCTGTCTGTGGAAGAGTTGTCTGTGACCAGAGTTTTACTGTACTTGGCTTTAACTATTGTCATATTGACATGTATGTTTTGGTTCAAGTTTTGGTTGAATTTGAGAATCCCAAGACCTCTGGATTCTATATTGCTAGGGTAAAATGCAAATTTTGCGAAATTCCTGCATACTAAGTAAGATCTGGTTTCTTGGTAGTTTAAAAATTCAAGGATGCTACAAAGCTTTTGTGCTAAGTTTGACTCAACTTGATTAGCTCATTCTTCACATTTTCAGGAATGCTTCAATTCACCCTATGGAACACAATATTTCAACGATTATTCCGAAAAAATTCCAGACGGTGAATCTGCACTCGCTTTGTCGGCAATGGCAAAGCGGAACAAGGTTTATTTGATAGGCGGTAATGGCGCAATTTGTAGCATAGCATTTACACGTCTTCTGCATTAAATGTTATCTTACAGTGTAATTAAAATCAATTTTAGGTTCGATCCCTGAGAAGGATGGATCAAAGATATACAATACTTGCATGGTGTATGGACCGGACGGCACATTGCTGGCGAAACATCGCAAGGTTCTGCATAGTTCCATTCTGTGCATGTGGGAAGTAGATTAGTTAGAGGAGGTTCTAGTCCCCTTACAAATGCTCATGCAATCCATGATTCACAGATTCATCTCTTTGATATCAATGTTCCTGGAAAAATAGTGTTTAAGGAAAGTGACGTGTTAAGTGCCGGGAACACTTTGACCACATTCCAAACACGTAAGGTGCTTTAGTGTGGCGTAGTTGTGGATGGGTCTTTCTTCATTCGTTTGAAAAGCTGCTTGAGCTGGGCCGAACACGTGCTTACAAATATAAATTTTCCATGCAACAGCTTTTTGCAAAGTGGGCGTTGGAATCTGCTACGACATGCGGTTTCCGGAATTGGCCCAGATTTACAAGCAAGCAGGTAGGTCCGAATTTGCAAACGTTTATGCAGGGTTCATGCCGTCAGGGAAATGAAATGTGGTCGGGAAGAGTCAGGGAAATTTGGACGTTTTGCCCGGGAAAGTCAGGTGGGAATCAGGGAAAATTTTAATTGAAATTTTGCGACTGGAAATTTTTAATTTTCAATTCACTTTTGTGCAAAAACACCCTATAAGTTACACCTACAATTCGTTATTTCTAGTAGTTTTTCATAAATTTCGCCTACGGCGTTCCCTTTTAAAGAAACGAGCTGAAATTTATCGTAGAAATATGTTCAAATTGAGGGACTATTTCATGAGTTGGTCATAAGGAAACAGTTTGTCAAGTGTTCGCATATTTTACTGCAAATTGCCATGGTAAAAAAAATTTAGCAGGTTCTGTCTAAAATTCATCATATAAGATCTTAAATCTGTTATTTCTGATTTGGTTTTTTAAACAAAAAAGGGCATACAGTATTCTTCTGTGTATTAATATTTCTAAGAATGTCTTCAAAATTGCATTAAGACTACATTTTTTTTACATATTTCGCTTACGGCGTCCTCTTAAGTGTTAAAATTCATCATATATATCGTATGTAGGCGTCCTCTTAAATGTTAATATAATTTTTTAGAATTTTTTTGGGGTCTAGTTTTTGTAAAAATTTTGCTTATGGCTTACTCAATTCTAAAATATCGCAGAGTCGCAACAAATGAAAATAAAGTGTGGCAATTAAAGTTAATTTTATTTACTCGAGATATTTTTTATTTGATAAGACAGATAATTTTATCAGATTTGCCCGGGGAAAATCAGGGAAATTGAGTTGCAAATTTTGGTATGAACCCTGTTATGTCTGCTGTTGTCGTGTTCACTATGTACAGGCTAAAAGAAAATTGAACTTTGCCAGGTTGCAAACTATTGGTGTACCCAGGAGCATTCAACATGACCACTGGTCCGAGTCACTGGGAACTGCTTCTACGGGCCAGGGCCGTGGATAACCAAGTATATGCGGCCGCTGTTTGTGGGGCCAGGGACACGTCGGCATCGTACGTGGCATGGGGACACAGTTCAGCTGCCAGTCCATGGTGAGTACAAGCGATATCCTACAGTTCATAATTGTTCTAAAGTTTTAGTATGTAGGCTCCCAGGGAAATCGATATACATGTAGTTGTGAAAATCGATTACGTGGAACTTATGTTCGTTTTAGGGGGGATGTGTGTGGCAAATTGGACGAAAAGGAAGGAATCCTTTATGTGGATATTGGCAAGTTTTAAAATGTTCTTTATACACTTTTTGTGTTGGTGTTGGCTTGCTTTGTGGTGCGCTAGTTGCTAGGCAATTGCTAGTTTGAAAAGTATTGCGGTGGATTTCTCTAAAGAGATTCGTGTTATGTTGCGTTGGTCAGTTCTTTAAAGTAATTTACGAAACTAGGGCTTCGTGACTTATGGTTAGCAATTTTTGGACAATCTGCATAGCAGAATTCACTCTGTGCATGAAACGTTCTTGTGATTTGAGATCCTGCGCTACTCATGTGATGGATCAGAAATAATGGATTTCAGCTTGCTTTTCAAAAAAAATGTATGCGTTTAAATAATATCTAAGTTTTATGCTGTTATCCTTGTGAAATTCATTTCCAGTGAATTTTCCACATAAGTTATTTTTTCTCAATTTTTCACACTTTTTAACACCAACCACCTCCCTGCACATACTACCATGTTGCATGGCCAATATAGTACTGGTGATCAACATTTGCGCAAATTCCATTCAAATTAGATAATTATGCTAACAGCTAATGTAGCAAAACGGCAATGCTATTGACATGCATGTGCATGGCCCTCGTGACACAGCTTTTTGTTGTTGAGAAGTGCAAATTTGTCTGGTTTGCTTGATGGTGCTTATGGTGCTGGTAATTTGTACATGAAAATTGCTGATGTGCATTTTTCATTTGATTACAGACCTAGATCATTTGGAAAGCGTTAGGAAGCAAATTCCAGTCATGCTTCAGAAAAGAAACGATTTGTACAAAATCGAGTCTCTTGTAAACGTGGATTGAGCTACTAATTTGCACTAGACATTTAGGTTCATAGAATTGTTTATTCTTCGGCAATTTCGGCCACCCTTTACATGTACATAATTTGGTATTAATACTTTTGTAGTGTGTAACAGCTGTAGAATAAACTATTTTCCATCGTTGCTAAAAAAACGTTGCCAAAATACGTTTAACAAGGTCAGTCCTTGCAAAAAAAATCCTACTACTAATCATTTAATAATGGATGTGTATTGATACGTCTGAAGGACAACACATCAGCATCAGCCATTCATTATCTTATCTAATCATGGCGTTGTGCAATGAAGGGATAACCACAATTGTAGTTCTCTAGATACCATAATTAGAACAATTTAAAAATACGAATACAAATTTGTTCTATATACTATTAGATTTTTATAAAGGACTGTTTATTGAATGTAAATTATGGTACAGTAGTAGGCCTATAAAATAATTGGTACACAAAAGTTTTCATCACAAATGCAATTTGAAAAATATTTACACTTCAAGAAAACAGGAGCCAGGTGTCAAGTCGATTTGGCAATTTGTGAAATTCGTTGTCTTCAAAGCTGCAATAGCAACAATTTTTTAAAAATTCTCAGCTTACACTATGTGTGTCCACTGATGTAATAAAGCCCTCTTATTACCTATCTAGGAAATGTTCCATACTTTGCCAAGGACACGATACGCTGGCTCCTGTTATTGGAGCTACAATCAGATTATGCTTTAATTTTTGGCTAGATTGGATATAATGTAAAAGAAGAAGCAGACATAAATAAGTTTTAAAAAATACTGAGCTAGTCTCGTGCTCAGTTGCACCATCTTCGGCTGAATTTTCAGCGGCCATTAATATTGTCATCCTATTCGCTCGGGAAAATGCGTATTAATGGTCGGTGAAATTCAACTGATTTTTGGAATATTACAGCGTTTGGTTAGTGTTGATGGTAATGTAGCAATATCTGATGGTTGTGATTTTACTTGTACTTGGGGCTGACTCGGGTTACCATTGTTGCATTGCAAGTACGGTATCAATTAATTAGACAGTTTCCCCTTATCATTATCTTGATACGTGACATTCCCATCCTCAATTTGGTTGATTCAAGTTGGACAAATTAATATGCTGATAATTTCACATTAAAACGCCGTGTCCTACCCCATCTTACAGAAACAGCATCTTGACATCACGTGACGTTCGCCGCAGCCGCTATAGCATAGCATTCCGGTATTATCGTGCTTTTTAAGTCCTAGTCGTATTTGGAGTCCTTCGAAAGTGACACAACTCGTGCCTCGATGGCATTAATGCCTAGGCTTAATCGTGGCGTATTCGGTCCTCTGTTCGCTAACAGGACTTTTATTGCCGCGTTCGTTAAGGTTCAGGTTTGCATACACGATTCCATCTTCCGTCCATGTTCCCTGTGGTCAACCAATAGAAATTCGATTTATGGCAAGAGCCCATGCAATATACGGTAACACGAAACGGAATATACTACACAATTCTAAGACAATCCAACTAGCACAAGGTTTTAAAAATGTGGGGGAAACACTGCAATTTCAGCAGCTTCCCCCTCACATGAAGTTTCGTTAAGAGCAATTTTGAAAACGCGGTTGATAAACACCGATGGTCAATGTATGTCAGGAAAATTTCTGTATGTGCCTTTCTATCCGTAAATTTTGCTTCCATCCAGGCAGTCTTGGGCTCGGACAACTTCTATGTGTTAACCTGCAAACCGAAGAAAGCTTAACATATAGTTTCCTTGCTGATGGGCTTGACGCCATTACCGCAGCCATTTACCTTAAAAACAAATTTTAAATAACCCGTTGAACTAATGGTTGTTTTACCTCCTAAAAGTCCCCGTTTCCCAAATTTATTTTGTAAAATATGGCATTTGGTCAAGATTTACATGCTGTAAGCCCTGAAACAAGTTACGTTCAAACATATGGTCCGCAGATTTTGCAGGAATTTAAAATGAACTTACATCTAGTGAAGCATTCGGTTTTTGATTTCCGTTGTATTGATTTTCATTCACTTCACCCAGTAATGGCTGCTGGTTTGCCAAATCAGCCTTTTCCAAGTCTGAGACTTCAGCCTTCTTTCCGTCATGTTTTTCACTTTGGAATAAAAATAATATTAGCATGTTATGTTTCACGTAAAAAGAAGTTAGTACACCAACAACTTCACCTTTTCCCCCATTTACTCACTTTCCAAAATAAACATTTTAGGCCAAAAGGTACTTTGTCCAGACAAAAATTTTCCTTAAATTTAATGTCCTAAAAAGTTCTAAATGATATTCAACAGAGTAATATAAAGAAGGAATTTTACACAAATTTCGTTCTTGTATTATTGTATTACATGTACAACATAAAGATGTAAAAGTTCCTAAGTTTCACAACTTGTTTGCCCCCCTGAATTCTTTAGTTCTTTGCAACTTCTTACTGATAATTAACCGTTTCATATGGGATTACTTCCATCAGCCACATTTGGAACATTTGCAATTCATCTTTTCGAGAACTGTTTACATGTAAATCACTCTTAATGCCCTGACTACTATTACACAAATATGCCCTATGGAAGTTACGTCATTTTGGTGAAACTTCTTGCTACGATTTTTAAACTTACCCTTTCTTGCCATGTTCAACTGGATCGTGGACTAAGTTGAAAATAAAAATGCAGGAGTTCAGACTCGAATGCATAATTGAGGCATAATCATCAAGCGGTGCAATTATTTTTTCCTACCTTTGAAAAGACACATTTTCTTTTTGTAGCACGTAAAAACTCCGGCTCCCATGATAACAACCGCAACCACGCATACCACCACGATTGCGATAATGGTTCCTACTTGGGCACTCGACGTGGCTATGTTGAGAAAAAATTGTCAATAATCTAGTTGAGAAATCAGGTTTTTGGAATCCTCATGCGCAGTCACCCATGTTTTATAATTAAGTTGCCTAGACTCAAGCTCTCCTTTGTTTCCAAAGACTCCTAGGTCACATGCAAAAGGATGGAAATCTGGGACATGCCGTAACACTTAAAACTGAACATGCCATTGAACATTTGGGAGGTCAGTCTTATTTTGACCATTCTGGAAATGTTAGTCGTTATCAACTTCAAAACTTGCAGGTTAAAGCTCGGATATGGTTCAGTCATGCATGAGGGCAATCATAAAGCTTACCATCGGGGTAATTAGTCGTGTAATCAGAAATGTTTAAGTTGGCATGTGGCTTTACTGCAAGAAATGAGGGAAATGACGTCATTTCATTTGGACAGTTGAATTCGGTGAAGCAAAATATAAGCGAAACAGTCCAAAATGAGCAACGAGTTGATTTGCTCGATGCGTGATGTGACATGTCCCAGAATTAAATCCAATAACTATGACATGGGACTGCTCTATACATGCTCTGCTCTGCGAAACATTTACCCAGGATACACATTAATTTTAGGATGAATTTTTTAAAATACGGCACATGAATATCTCATCGTGCTTAGATTAATGCCAAAATATGACTATTGTTTTCAAGTCCTAAACAAACTTTTATGATGCAAATTCAATGATTGCGAAGTGCGCAATCACGTTTCAGGGTTCATACCGTCAGGGAAAGTCTGGGAAATGTGGACATTTTGCCCAAAAATCAGGGAAAGTCAAGTGGGAGTCAGGGAAAACTTTCAAAAAAAAGTTTTAATTTCAGTTCTTCGACTGGAAATTTTGGTAATTTTCAATTCATTTTAGTGAAGAACACCCTACAAATTACACCTACAATTCGTTATTTCGAGTAGTTTTTAAAAAATTTCGCCTACAGCGTTCTCAATTCTAAAATATACGTGGGTTTGCAGCGAATGAAAATGCGAATTTTTTTTTCAAACATGCTAGATGAAAATTTTGAAACAAATCTGATATATGCATGTGAAAAATTTTAAAAATATTAGATACATGAACTTTAATGGGCGAAGTGTGAAAAATAAATTTAATTTTACTTACATGTGATAAGTCGGGGAAATTGATCAGATTTGGTTAGGGAAAGTCGGGGAAATTGAGTGGCAAATGTTGGTATGAATCTTGTAATGCCAAAATATGACTATTGTTTTCAAGTCCTAAACAAACTTTTATGATGCAAATTCTATGATTGCAAAGGGTGCAATCACATTTGGCTAATTCCAGTTGTGGAGTACTAAGTAAACGATGAAATGTGCAAACTTTGCTTACTTATAGTTGAAATTTGAATTGGATTAGATGACTGAACTGTCACCCAGCCGTCCTGGCTGGCTAGACATTGAATTTCGGCATCCATTGCTGGGAATGTGAAGTTAAATTCGGACGTTGGTCCATCGCTTTCCTGAACGTCTTCCCACGTGTCAGATCCAGAGACCTTCTTTTGTAATTTCAAATTGGGAAGAGGATAGCCGTCAGCAGTGCACACCACGCTCACTATCTCCTCTGAGGGGACCTGCATCTTGCCTGTTTCCGACCACGTCGTAAGCAACGTGTATGAAGTTGGTTCTGTGGAAAGAACATATTTGTTCATATATATTATGGTCATACTGAAATGTCTGAAGTTTGATTCAAAAAGACTTACGGGGAGTCCTCACTATCCCGTACGTTATGACGCTGCCTTGGTCATAACCGTCATGGCTGGCAACGCAGGTGAGGTACTGGTTTTGCCAACTCTCATCGTACTGGGAGGTCAGTAGCCGAACAGTGGTTAATGTCTTGTTCGAGGAATCAGTGTAAGAAGTGGTGTCATTTCCTGCTAACACAGTGCCGTCTCCCAACATCCAAGACAGAGATGCTGCTGGATTGCCACTTTGCGACACGCATTCAATTTTGAGTGTTACTTCGTCCATGGTGATGACTATGTCGCTGCCATTGGCAATTTGCACATCGTTCACTCTGATTACTGGAGCGTTTGGTGGACCTATGAAAGTTTGGAAGTTAGAATAGGCTCGGAAGGCTGACGAGTGTTGTTGATGTAGATTGAATTGAAATTGCAATATTTTTTTTCTGAGGGTTCCCATTCAAATTCTCAAACCCATTTCCCTGACCTTCCCTGACAACTTTTCAGTAATTTCCCTAACATTTTACACGCTATTTCAGTGACACAATATGAGACCACAAAACTAGTACATGAATTAATTTTCAAGCACAAGCAATTAATTTTGAATAATTAGTACCGAAATTAACTGTGAAGTAAATATAACGGGCATTTTTTTAAAAAAAATACATGTATTTCAACAATAAATGTAAACTGTGTGTACTCGATCAAATAACTAAACTTTAATGTCAACGGACAAAAAAGCACGCATGTACTTCAGCAGGTGCATAAATTACAAAATGAATGAAAAAATATTTTTAAGATGCACCTGATGAAGGACTTAAGCGTCCGAAACGTCGTGCGTTTTTGTCTGTTAACATTAAAGTTTGGCTATTTGATCAAGTACACACAGTTTATATTTCTAACAACACAGATCACCTGTATGATGTCTATAAGATTTCAGCAATACAGTACTGTATTTCTGCGGTCTTTAAAAATTTTATGAAACGCCATAGGCGAATTTTAAAAAAAAACTAGGTCTTAAATGATAGGCTACTTTGTTCAGCAATAGTAATAACTTAGGATAAGCGAAAGGCAACATGTTTTGATACAAAATTTTGATAAATAATAATTAAAGGAATGTGGTGGCAACTTTTTTTTAAGAAAAATTCTATTCATTAATTTGTTAAGAATTTAGATGCGCAGCAGGCGAAATTTTTGCAAAAAAAGTTCTGAAATTCTCAATTTCCCTGACATTTTCACGAATTTTGACGAATTCCCTAAGCTTTTTCATTTCCCTGACATTCTCTGACTTTCCATAAAGTGGGAACCCTGTTTTTTTAAAGAAATTGTCCAAAATTGCATAATATATAATACGTCAATTAAGACGTTCATGTACCGGTCCTCTTAACCCGAGGTGAGTATTGTTGTTAGATAGGTCTACTTACTCAAAACTGTGTATTTGGCTGATTTGGACTTCTGACCAGAAGCCTCACTCGTTTGAGGAATTCCGCAAGCCCAGTTGCCATCATCACGCTCGAAATTGGACCCCATTATGCTGATGGAACAATCACCGCTGCTGGGGGTTCCGGTGAATGCGTATCTCCCATTTATGGCGACTTCGTTTTCGTTCCTGCTCCAGAAGCACTTGCTGCTATCTTTGTCTGCTTGGATGACGCACTGCAGCCTTCCTTCTTCACCTGCCCTAACTGCTATGTCGGCCGGTTCTGTTATGAATCCTGGAGTTTGTTGTCCTGCCACATTGTCTGTTTCAGAAAACATCAAAAAAAAATTTGTGAGTTTTTATCTTGTTGTCTTTAGGAGTTTGTCTTGCTAAATTGTCTTTTCCAAAAGACACCAAAAAAAAAAATGTTGTGAGTTTTTGCCTTGTGTTATCTTGAGGAATTTATCCTACCAAAAATGTTGAGTTTTTGCCTTTTGGTGTCTTGAGGAGTTTGTCCAACTACATTGTCTGTCCCAAAAAGACACCAAAAAATGTGAGTTTTTGTCTTGGAACACTTGGTAACACTTGAGGAGTTTGTCCTGCTAATTGTCTGTTCCAAAAATACACCAAGCAAATGTTGTGAGTTTTTGTCTTGCGTTATCGTGAAGAGTTTATCCTGCTACATTGTCTGTTCCAAAAAGACACCAAAAAATGTTGTTTTTGTCTTGTGTTGTCTTGAGGAAGTTTGTCCTGCTACATTGTCAGTTCCAAAAGACACCAAAAATGCTGTGAATTTTAGTCTGGTGTTGACTTGAGGATTTACTGTATATGCTCAAGATTCTTAGGACGAATTTATTGGTAAGGCAAGGAATACTTCCTTCAACAGCTCATTCTTTGGGAGCTTGTCATATAAAGTAGTTTTACAAGCATATGGTGCAAGAAGACTTGCTTTTGAAGTTTCTACTCAATTGGGGACTGAGGCCTTTCTTGTTGCCTGTCTTCTCGGATTTCCTTTTATGACTTTGTGGTTAGACGTTTTCAAGGGGAATGATGCCGACCAGAGTGCTGGGCTCATGTGTCGTTTGCCACCCTCTTGTACTCTTTATTCATGCTCTCTGTAAACCAATATGGCTGCCAGCTCTGGCTGCCCCTCTATTGATACCAGACAATGGGGATTTTATCTAGATCACTTACGATTTCCAGGTTTTCATGGGGTAAAACCAATTTTCATTTATTTAGCGACCTGCCTTCGGAATATGGCAGCCTGCTTTTATTCAACTTTGTATTCATTTGAATGTTTTCCTGTGGACCCTTGCTTGAGCTTAGTTTGGGCATTGCATATAGTTTCTGTTTGGACAATGAGGAAACTGACCACTGACCAGCATAAAAACTGGCAATGTTATCATGCAATCCTCCATTCTGTGCTGGTCTGGGGGAATATGCCATTGAGGACACAGCCCTAGATGTCATTTATGAACATTGTAATTTGTCAATAAGATTGTCGGGACATTGCAACGAAATCCAGTTTCTTTGTCCTACTTGGCACACCACAATTATAGTCCAATAAAAAATGGATTAGGGCTATCATTATCACTGAAAATGATTGTGAGGAGGTTATCAATAGTTGCCTACTGACAAGAGAATTAGTGCATTAATTGATTATCTTATCGCCAGTATTCTTAGAACGATAAATGTTCCGTGAACATGTTGACAGTGTGAAAATGCATTGAAGAAAAGTTTCTGTATAAGCAGAATTAATATCATAATCATAATTCTGATGCTGCATCGAGCCAAGTACAAACCCTGAGAAGGTAGAAAGGGTTTTAGAGGCCCCTGAAGGAATGGGCCCTGAAGAACTAGGAATGGTTCTAGGGTCCTGAAGAAGTTGGAATCGTTTTAAAATTCCTGAAGAAACAGGGCTGGTTTTAGGGCCCTGAAGATGTAGGAGTGATTTTACAATCCTTAGCTGAAGAATTGGGAATGGGTTATAAAGGCTCTGTAGAAGTAAGAATGATTTGAGGGCCCTAGAATTAGGAATGATGTAAGGACACTGAACAAGTAAGGAAGAAGTAGGGATGGTTTTGATGGCCCTGAAGAAGTAGGAATTGTTTTAAACGGTCTGTAGAAGTAAGAATGGTTTGAGGGCCCTAGAATTAGGAATAATTTATGTAAGAACACTGAATAAGTAGAGAAGAAGTATGAGTTTAAAGGTTCTGGAGAAGTAAGAATGGTTGCCCTGATGAAGTAGGAATTGTTTAATGTCCTGAAGAAGTGAGAATGGCTTCAAGGACTCTGTAGAAGTAGGAATGGTTTCAGGGCTTTGAAGAAGTGAACTCTTTGGGCCCCTGTTTGAGGATGGGGTTGGCAGAGCACAACAATTTTTTTCTATCTTGTCAAATGAGAGAAAGTTCTGAGGTTATCCAGATGGTTTTAACTTTTAAGGACACTGAAGAAGTAGGAATGATTTTAGAGCTTTGAAGAAGTGAAAGTCTTGGGCCCCTGATGAAGTTGGGGTTGGCAGAACACCAGATTTTTCTATCTTATCAAAGGAAAGAAAGTTGAGTAATAATCAAGATGGTTTTAAGGGCCCTCAGTCCTGAATAAGTAGGAATGATTTTTCATGGGCTCTGAAGAAGGGAAATCTTTGGGCCCCTGTTTTGAGGTGGAGCTGGCAGAACACAGAGTTTTTCCGTACAACCATTTTTGTATCTTTTCAAGGTAATGAAAGTTCAAAGGTAATCAAGCATAGCATACTTCAGAGCCCCATGCAGTTCTGTTTAACTCATGGAGCATCCTTGCCCCTAAGGGCCAAGGCAGCCAATTTCAAGTGTTTTCTGTTACCCAACTGACCCTGCACCCAGCAACGCCCTTTGACCTCCTAAGCACCCATGACATTCCGTTGTTTCGGCTTTACCATGGCGTGTGCCGTCTGATCTTCGCAAATGACTGATGTGGGATTGGGCGCGTGTCCTCCACGCTCTGAAGCGTTTCTTATTCAACATTAAGATGGCCAGGATCATCCAGATGTCCCATGTCTTTCATCGTGCAGCTGCTCAATGCGCATTTTCGTGTTTTTTGCTGTTTGGGTTTTAATGTCTAATCTACTTTGGGCGCTGAAAATCAAGTTTCAATGGCTTATGCCAGAATCCTCGCATTTTCCAATCAGTCATGGCTGTCAAAACAATGGCCCCTGGAGGGACCCTTCCAAGTTTCTGAAAGATGGTAGGGGGAGCCAGTCTCTCGTCTCAAAAATATTGGGGGAAAACTGGGTTAGGCCAAATTTAGGCAAGAGATTTCCGCTTGCACATGGTTGTGAACTTGACTTTGAAGTTCTGCTGGCTCGTTTTTAGGGGTTTTAGCCCTCGATGTGAAGCTCGTTGAACTTGGGCAAAGGATGAAACAAAATTTTGGCTTTTTATGCCGAATTTGAAGACTCAAATTCCACTAGGCGGAGCTCCAGAACTGTGATTCACCCAAGTGATAAAAACGGCAGTGTGCTTTGATAAGCCATGCTTTTTCAGATAGCACTGATCAATGTTCATTTTTGTTGCAAGGGTGTGGGAAAAACAACATTATCTTTGAGAACGGTGACGTTCCATTCCTGGATTTGCAAACCCTTCATGGAATTCTTTAACCAGTATGGGTAATTTTGCATTTTCAAGACTTTGGGATACATGACATGGTTGATAAAATGTAGAAATGACTCTTAACTATTGAAATTCTTTTTGGAAAATATTAGGTGGACAAAATACTAATTGAAGAATTTAAGATAGGCTATGTGACAATCACCGACCACCTGATTTAATGCATGACATTTTTTTCTGAAAAGGGCACTAGTTTTAAAATCCTATTTTGAAAAACACTAACCTATCAAAATAGCCAATTAGTTGAACAATAGCTAATTTAAGATTGTTTCTCTAAAAAACAGACGTGGCAGACGTTGACCTACTAGTTTGAATTTATCTTGGAAAATGCCAATTGAACAAGTTATCAGTTGAAAAATAGTAAATTTAAGAATATCGGATATGAGAAGCCCCAGCAAATTGATTTAATGCATTTAATTTTCCTAAACAATACAATCAATTTGACACTTTGCTCGTCTTTTGTAGCCCTTGCTAATTAATTTAAAAATCTATTTTGAAAATTACTAATTTAACAAAACATTAGTTGAAAAATTTCTCATATATGACAATGAAGACCTACCATTAATCTCTTGAAGAAGGCAATCTACTATAGTTTAAACATTATGATTAATTTTGCAAAATAGGCTACTACTGGAACAAAACAAAATGCAGTATTAGTTGAAAACTAGCTAATTTAGAATGTTATGTATGCGATAATGACAATCACTCGCCTGTTTTCCAAAATGGATATCAAAACTACAAAGTATGATGCTTCATTGCCTGCTACAAGAGAAGTGTCAAGTTGGAGTTTTCGGAAATAAATTCCATGTATTATAAAAGCTTGCACTACTGTACTTGAAAAACAGCTATTTTGAGAATACGACATGTTTGACAATCACTAGCAAGCTGGTTTAATAATGCATGAGAATTGCTGCAAAAGAACCACAACCAAAACAATAAAACCGTAAATTATTCATTGTTGACAATGCAGTAACGGAAACGAGATGAAATATGGGGTTATCGTGAACCTTCGCGGAGACAAAACCTCCATTGATATCACGTTTTCGGTGATGTACACGTACACCTACACGTATTGCTCAATGCTCAGCTTGATGAAATTTGCTGAAAGCGAATTACGAAGCCACAATGCACTAGTGGCGAGGTTGCAAGACACGCAATCGGATTTCATTGTTTTTCTGTCGTCTCCAGGAAAGCATGACAGAAGAGCAAAAATGCAAAGAAGGGGGAAATCGGAGGAAAATGCATTAAACTCTGGTGAAATTATGCTCTTGGGGCGAGCAAACAATGCAAAACCTGGACACGACCCCGATGTCCTGTAACCCTGTTCCTTCCTTCCGTCCATACAAAAACGGTCCGAACTGAGGGGAGGGTCGTGATTCATGGCCGTGGCCAGCCCTCACCCCTCCAAACACCCCACATTCTCAACCCCCAAAATGGTGGGAAGAAATAGGCGAACCGTGGCAGTGACCTCAGATTCACACTGATTCAGTTGTTTGCCGCCCAATCAAAGGCTTTTTATGGACGATTCTCTTCACGAATTACCAGCGCCATGGCAATTAGATGGAGTGAGGACCATGCCAATTTGGCCAAAAACTCAACTCGTATTTATTTGCCAAGATATTGCCAACAACAAACTTGACAAGATCGACAGGGAAAATCAGGATGGGAACCGAAATTCATTTAGACGATTTCCGCGTCGTTTTTTGATGCCCCATATTTTTTTAAACTAATTTTTCACATAGTTTTTTCATTTGCAGTCTACGAAACAACATCTTTTAACAGTTCAACAGTTGATTGCAACGTTTTCTGAAAATTCTTGGTGCAGCTTCCAATTGGAAGCTCGAATAATTTGTTTTTTGGATGAAATTTAAATTTTATCCTCAAGATTCATGCCCGAAACTTATGCCAAAGTTCGTTGTCAAACTGTCATTTTTTGAGTTTAGGCTAGCTATTCATAATGTGTTATTCGGTAAGATGTTAAAACAAAATGTATTCTGGGGTCACCATGCAGCCCGAACTACGAGACGCACGTGCGTTTCGAATACTATTTCGAACAAGGCCACATCGCCATATCGAATGTTTTTGGAGTAACTTCGAAATTTCATTTTCGAAATTCATGCATAAAACGTCAAAGTTTTGTCAATAACTAAAAAGTATGTACTTCGATCGAGCACAATATTCCATAGGTGACATTTCATAATGTGTTATTCGAAACGTTGTTAAAACGAAATGCATTATGGGGTGATCACGCAGTCCAAACTACCAGACGCACGTGCGTTTCGAATACTAGTTTCGAATTCGAATTTAGGCCTATTTTATCGGGTTAGAACCGCTGTACTACGTGTTTCTCTAAGTTTAAAGTTGCTAAAAACGCTTTTTGAGTGACATTAAAAGCTCCATAAATTTTAAATACAATTACAAGCAAATGTTCCTCGAAATGTTCTTCGAAAAGGTCGAATGCAGACAGAGATGAAACACGCTAAGTAATTGCATGTAGGAAGTTCCGTATTTCATTAATTTTTATTTTTTGGGGGAAATTTGTTCAATTTCCTAGGCTCTCAACTCGCATATGCAGTTGTACTGTAAAAAATATTTAACATTTGCCAAAGTAATGAACTTTTATAGACCTTCACATTGCTCTTGAAATTTCTTTTGGACGTGAGCTGTAATTTCCAAGTTGAAGAAAGAATGTTCACATAACACCCTCTTCAACCTATAATTTTGTGAGGGCCATACTGGTCTGCCTTAAATTCCTGACTCACCCTTGAGAATCGCAAAAAAACTTGAAAAAAGTGGCAAAGCATAATGCAATCATTGGCGAGTCACCCCTGAATTACAGATTGCTTTGCTAAAAAGTTAATGAAATGGTCAAGTTTGAATAACTTTTGTTTCCTGTTTTCAATTTTGGGTGGATTCGCTGCGTACGGGGCACCCCATAAATACTGCTTGAAATTTGAAACTTGTCATTGAGATTTTAGAGCTTGTGTGGTCGGCATTTTTACTGAGCACGTGCTCTTAATAGGTCTCGCATCCTTGCCCCGAACTAAGTTTGAAAACCAATAAATTTAAGTTTCCGGCTGTTTTCCTAAAATGGCCAATCAAAACACGTGGCAATCGGCCTTTATTGACACAAGTGCGAATTGACATGAAAAAATAAATACAAAATCGCCTATTTCCGACTGATGTATTTATTAGTCAAACGATGGCTGACCTGCCCTGGTTTCGGCCCCATACGCCTTTGTAAAGGTCAACCTTCACTTGAAATGGTTCACGTTGGAAATATCGTTTGACTTATTGAATAGAAATGTTTGATCCTTGATTCCTTGGCAACGAAAGGAACTTCATCAGCACCACCCAGAAACAATCATGTGCTGCAAGATGGAAATGACCACGCCTCAATGATGACGTCATTTCCACGTCATATTCCAAAACTATGGAGTTTACAACCAAAATCGGAAATTAAATTCCGGGTTATGCAACACATGATAATGGGGACAGCTCTGCATTCGTCAAGCAAATATTTAGACTTTTAGTCATGATTTTGTTGGTTTGTGATATGAATGCCAGGTTATCTGACACTGTTTTGTTTGCATCACAATTGCTGTCGGTAGGACAATGGTAGGCATCGATATCATAAATAGGTGGGAGCTGTTAGGAGTGTACGCTGTATGTGTACAGTTAACATAGTGAACTACACTGTTTTCAGCAAGATTGTTTTGGGTTATCTGGAGATAAATCCGATTTCGAAATGGTTGCTTTTGATCACAAGACCATTATCGCATACATATTTTAAAATCTTATCCTGAAATGTAATTCATGTGAAACGTTTTTGGACGATTTCTCATGAGCCAAATAACCCCAGTTTTCTTAGTTTTTTACATCCCTGTAGACGTCGATAGCAAACTGTACATGTATGCAGGGTACATGTCCGAATATCCTATTTTCAGTGTTTTCCTCCGTATTTCCCAGATAGGCCAGATGACGTTATTTTCAGCACACATACAAATGGCTAACAATTGTAAGTTGACGTTATAATAGGGAATAATTGACGTTTCTATAATAGATATATTAGGAAATTCCCCTTATGGAAAAACTGGTATAAACTGATAGCAATCGCAGTTTAATACCAACTGCTATTTTTTGCATACTGTTGACCACATGATGCTCAGTGTTTGCAACTCTGCAGCAATCAGTTGCTGATGGTAAGCTGGTTGCAAAGGCAAGTATTATGTCATCTTCTTAGGGGTGAGGTGGTTGGCCAAAATAATGTTGACATGTGAGAGAGGGACAGCCAAACAATGTCATTATATTCCTTTATAAAAAATTGGGATGAAAACCATTCCAAAAATTGTCATCCAGTTTTGCTAAGAAAACGTTAGCAAGTTTAGCTCAATTCTAATTTTTTTTTCAGTCAATGATTATCATTTCTTGGATGTGAGGGGTGTCTGAAATGACAATTGCAATTTTGTGATGACATATTACTTGAACGTCCCCCAATCACACAAGAGCAGATATCCCAAATGTCTGAGGACTTGGAAAGTTCTAGCACAACAAAATCTGACCGACGTTTTTACACAAATTTAAAACAGGTATGCATATACATGTACACTGCATGTATTTCATTATCCGTCTATTCAAATATCCGCCACACTTACGGTCCCGACCCCAGGCGGATAATCTTGCAGTCTGAACACACGAAACACCAATAGCAACCATTTCACTATCAGTGTTGCAAACAATTATCATCTTATCCTCATTGCAACCTGCCCCCAACCATGAACCAAACATACATTAGCTTGTTATATCTGAAACAAATATCAGCGTCGTGCAATCAATCTTACAATCACTTTGCAATACAGACATTTTAACACTTTCACAGCCAGTTTTTTTTCCATCAGGAGAAGCTCAGATTAGCTTCTTGCCTAAATGGACGACCAAGCAACACCACAGGCACGTGACCCGGCACAGCTCTGTCCAAATTCATTCCATCAAATTTTAATTAGACTCGAACCCCCAGGCTCGAATTCAGCCAGACGGGCTAAAAATACCCCAAAATCCAAAAACCATTTCGTCCCCAATAAAAGAGCCGGTTATTCGATAGACGCCACATGGCATATGGTCCCGTCTGGGTGCAACAGCGACACCATGAACCAAACTCCAAAGATTCCTCCAAATCCAATGGCCCTTCTCTGCTGGAAGTCTTTGAAAACAGCTAGCTGTTGGCGCCATATGGTCCTGGGCTTGTTTGTCGTGATGACGGACCCCAACCCCCTCATGGGGTGCGAAATAGCCGAATTTGTCCCCCTCCCCTCCCCTTCTCCAGCACCAATTTTAACATGGCTGCCCACACTTCTCATGCTCGGTTGGAAAACTTTCACTTTTTAATTGACTTTCAACCACGTTCAGCAGCTGTCCTGGACCTCCCCTCCGGTTTTGGGGGTCGTTTGAAATTTGGTTTTGAGACCCAGATTTATGGCCGGGGTCAGTTGCCGAACCCAATTGGATTAATCCGCTAATGCGACTTAATCCCTTTTTGGGCCTGCCAAACAGAGGCACTGGCACAAAGGACGGACGCGGGCCCAACGACTTTTTTCGGGGTTTGAAACCTCGTATTGAGACCCAGTCAAACCCGTCAATGGCCCGGGATCGGCTTAATTCGAAAAAAACCCAAATCGATTAAAAAAGTCAGCATGTGTGTAGTGGAACTAACGTGGTTGGGCCCCCGTAGAGAATTGATTGCCAAACTGATTGGCATCCGAAAAACTGATGTTGAATTGGTGGCAAACTGATGTTCCTGATGACTGATGGCCACGCGGAGTTGCAACGATATACATGTAGTTAATCGATTCGATTTTTGATTGCAAAAGTTGCACACTAAAATGTTCTCAGTTCTGTGTTAGTTGCTGAGAGGTTGAACCTGATTGCAGTGATTGCAACTAAGTTAATAACTGACAATAATCAGATGGGAAATCACTACCTATCGGTTGATAAAATAAGATATAGGCAGCAAACTTACAGAACACGTGTACAGGATTGTGGTAACAGGGAAAAAGGTTAAAATATGCGGCATCAATGTGTTCTACGAAGTCGAAAGATGTCATTACGAAATTATGGATGTACTACTGTATCTGCCCTGCTCCAAATATGCATGAAATGTATGTTTCAACCCTACCTGTCTAGTAGACAAGAATGGCCCCTTCAGTATTAGCTGTACAATGCAGGGTTCCCCACTCACATTCTCAAATCCATTTCCCTGACTTTCCCTGACAACTTTTAATTCATTTCCGTGACATTTTACACGGAATTTTACAGGTAATGAATTTTAATAATTAGTAGCGAAGGTAATAGTGAAGTTAATGTAACGGGCAATTGTTTTGAAAAAAAATATACGTATTTGAACGATGCAGTACTGTATTTCTGCGGACTGTACAAACTGTAAGAAATATTATACTACCAGAAACGCCGTAAGCGAATTAAAAAAAACTGTTTAGCAATAGTAATAATTTAGGAGCTAAAGGCAACATTTTTAGAAACTCAATATCGCAAATGATGCATTTTACACTACCTATAAAACATATAGGTAACTATTGGTTTCAGGTATTACTGATTTGACTACCAATTCTATTCAAAAAGGTGCTAAGACCTTAAGGCAGGCTAAATTTCTGTAACAAAGTGCTTTTTTAACAAGTTGCTTTTAAAAAATTGTAAACCATAAAGTGAGAACCCTGCTGTAGCAATTTAACTTTTTTTGCTTTGTTCGTTTTTTGTGTGATTATCTTAACTTGATGTTAAACCTAATTTACCTAAACCAAAACTAACCTAAAAATTTAATTTCTTTATTTTGCATGCCCTAACTGTGGGCAATCACTGCTAGCTTACGAGCCATTAAGAGTAGCCCACTTTCCCATTGTGGCTATGGCGGAGCAGGGTGGCAGCAGGGAATATACCATAATATAGCCATAAAATGTATTCTACATAGTTGAAAAATCAACCCTGGACAAAAGGATGGGTGCTCATTGGTTTAACGAATTTTGGAACACCCTGTATATTTCCAATGGGTGACAAATTCAATTGGTTCCAGGCTGGTTGTAAACTGGCTGTACATGAATTTGAAATCTAACCATTTGCAATCATATTTTTCCATGCTGTACCGTATCCATGTATCGTTTTTCGTTTTCGTCACATCTGGGCTTGGTTTTGATCAGGTTGAAAAATGTAGTGACTGTCATTAAAATATTCGAAGCACCTATTTGTGCTGGTGACTAAATTTCCTTGAAAATAGGCATTTGTAACGAGCCTTTCCCAAATATCAACAAGCATATCTTTTGTTTAAAAAACAAATTCGCAGACTAGCTCGTTATTGCATGTAAACTGATAATGCTGTTATGTAGTTGGCGATATGGGAGAGGTTTGTCCAACGTGGGTTTGTCCCTATCAGCTATTTGGGAACAATGTGCCTTGAGCTTTGGCCCCAATCGCCATAGCTGCAATCAGTGAGATTAGCAACCGTTCAATACTTGAATGCAGCATTCGTTGTTATCGTCATAGTATTCTAATAACATCAGTGCTACAGGTCTAGACCGCCTAGAACCACAAAGGTCAACAATGACCCAATAACTAGGAAATATCGAAACTTGTTTACTGGACTTCCAAATAAGTTTGACAATCAGACACACTGGTAAAAATCATGTCACATCAATATTAGGCATTTTACAGCATCCTACAGTAGTTAGGAACAAGCAGGAACAACAACATACTGTAGATGGATGTCTGGCAGGCGACATCCACAGTATCGTTTTCCAGAAGTTTCATTTAAAACTGCTGTAGATCTAGCATTAAACCTTTCAGCATCCAATTTATTCTCGTTAAAAAAAAACCCATGTGCCATTTGAAAAACCCCATTTGCCAAGGGGTGCCTAATGTCCCCAGGGCCCAGGGGTAGTCTGGTGGTGCCAGTGAACCCTGGCCTCATGCTTATCGCCGCATATCATCACCTTGAGCACAACGCCCAAATATCCTTAAACGAATGCACATGACAGACAAGGTTGTAATGTTGGAAAGTTCGCACATTTTCATTTTAGCATTTTTTTTTTGAGTTTGATCCCCCCTAACTTTATGGCTGTTCTCAACTTTCACGATGATTTGCCTAGACAGCAGGGTGCTGGGCTTGCTACTGTCCATGTGGTTCTAATTAGAAATCTGTCACCTTTCACATCCTACAGGCCATGACATGTTGAAAGTCTGTTTTTCGAGAATGAAGAGTATCAGTGACAGGAATGGATGGATTTATGCACATTCTCATCAAACTTGAATTTATGATGTTGATTAGATCTTGTTTAGAGAACATAGAATGTTTTTCTGCGAATACATGTACATGTTGGATTTGGACATGTGACTCATTCGGGCGCATCTCGATGGTTTGTTTTCCACTGTTAGTTAGTAGACATACCTCGATTTTGAACAGCACATTAAAATAATCATTTTCCTGAATATGACGTACATGTAGCAACATTTGAGTTGAACTAATATTGAACCAAAACATATCTTATCTTTGCAAACAAAATCCTTCATTGTCGCCTTGATTGCACATAATGGCTTTGTAGCCATTGTTATGTCATCCAGGCTATGCAACTCGAACGATCAGGTTTAAATAATCATAGGCCTGAGCAGTCGAAGAAAAAAACAGTTGTTTTATCGTTTTTCTGATATCTGACGGCCATATTGACTGTTAGTTCGTTTTGGGCTCACGCAGAAACGTAGGAATGGTTGATAAGGCCCTGAAGAAATGAAACTTTTAAGTAAATTGTTGTGGCCACTGTTTGATCAGCAAACCTTGGCATAACACCAAAGGTAACAAACAAAGTTCAAAGGGTATCAGGCATACATCGGTTTTTAATGTTTTCTCATCTTGTTTCACACCAGAATTTTGACCAAAATTTAGACCAAAATTTTGTTCAAAACTGATGGTCCTGGTCCTAGGGCCTCAGTACTGGGCCCTGAAGAGTTGTCTCACCCCTGGGCCATCAGAATTTAGCGTTTTATCAATACAATTAAGTATCCTTGAAAGTTATACTTTGTGGGATCGCAATCCGGTTTTGAACATGTTATTAGGTCGGATTATCTCATGATCAACAAGATTACAAAAACTCGTAGCAACGTGATATTGTGGACAGATATTTTGTCACACCTATATGATTAACTTGATATTAACGCTGGCGGCCATTGAGTCACCATAAGGGATTAATTCTCAATTGCACCATTATGGGCATTCTAAACAACGATTAAAGTAACTTTAAATAGCAGTATTGGTTCCTAATCCTAAGCAAACAATTGCTTGTCATTTTTGTTCATAAACAAGTTCGATGAGTTAACATGACTTCAAAAACCTAATAACCACAATCACTAGTAATTACATTAAAGTTATGGACTTTAATGGGATGTACATGTACAATCCAATCGCAAGAATGAAATTCTCAATTGCGCCATTATGGGCATTCTTAACAAACGATTAAAGTAATTCTTCAACAGCAGTTTTGTACCTTATCCCAAACAAACAATTAATTGTTATTTGCGTTCATAAACAACTTCAAAAACCTAACTTGTAGGCTTAACCACAATCACTAGTAATTACAGTAAAGTCATCAACTTGTACTTGTATTGCACTTGATTGTACTTGTACAATCCAAAAGTATTTGAAATAAGTTTGATTTCTGGCTATTCAGTTTGATTTCAGTTACGAGAAAACTTGTCGAAAGCCAACAACTTTTGGAAAGCCAAAAACTTTTCCAAAGCCAAACTTGAACTTTCAGTGATTTCACAACCAATAAATTCTCAAAAACAAACCTTTCGCATTTTGTTAACACAAGATAAGTTCAATGAAAATGACTTACGTATTAGTAGGAGGATAACGAGAGCAATGAAATGTAGCCTGAACACGTTTTTCTTGCAGTTTAAACCCATGATTTTTGGTCTCTAGTCCAGACACTACCTAACACCTTCACTGACTGTGACGCACTGAAGCTTAGCACTGCTTCGCTTTTTGGGGTTTGGCACCAGTGGTCCACCCCTCTGATAGGCCAATCTGATACCACCCTGCCATGGGGAAGATAAGGGAACAAGCGGGATTTTTGAGCTTCAGCGATAAGCAGCCATTCGAAACAGTTAACACGAGCCTGGAAATTGAAAGCGCTGACCCCTCCTTTCTCCAAATGGTGAGGGTCACCGTAGCCCAGCAGGAGAGCCTGGATCGAGATTTCCCCCCAAATGACCAGTTTGAAAGGAGTTTTGTTGAAAGCATGGCATTACATTACCAGGTTTTTTGAAGGTGGTCGAGTTTGAAATAACGGACTGATGTGAACTGTATTTTTGGCCAGTTTTGTTTCGAAAGTTTTGAAATTTACAGTGGGACATTTGGGCTTTTTACTATAAATTTTCGATTAGCGCATTGTGTCATCGTCTTTTTGAGGGTTTGGTCAAATGATGTCGAATGATGATACAACCAAGTCCTGAGTCAACACAAAATTTGGGTGAAAATCCATCTTTTGTCATCCAGTTTTGCAAATTTTTGTGATAATGTGTCCATCCATCATTTTTAATTTAATTCTGTGTGGATCAGTACAATACCAGGTTTTTTGAGGTGGTCGAGTTTGAAATAACGTACTGATGTGAGCTGGGACGTTTGGGCATTTTACTATAAATTTTCCGTTAGTGCATTGTGACATCCTCTTTTTGGGGGTTTAGTCAAATGATGTCGAATGATGTGACAACCAAAACCTGAGTCAACAAAAAATTCGGGTGAAAATCCAACATTTGTCACCTAGTTTTGCACAATTTGATGAAAATGTGACTAAAATCATCATTTTTAATTTAACTTTGAGGGGAGGGGATTGAAAATGATGACTAATGTGGAAATCACGCTTTTGTGGTGACTTAATATTTTGCTGTACTGTACATGTACTTTAATACTTATGGATTAATTTGACTTGAGTTACCAAATGCGATTATTGCGGTATTTTCCCATCATGATATATCATAGCATGAATTTAACCATATCATATGATTTTAATGAAGGAAAAGGAAATCGAAATATCAAACCCCAAATATTAGCAAAGTAATTTTTAGCTATATACATGTAAGTAATATAACCAAAGTAATTTAAATATATCCGCTTGACGTAAAGATGATGTCAAGATTGGTGCAGATCTGAAATGTACCAAAAGCAGATGAAGAAAATGTAAACCATTCGAGTCGCCTCAACTATTTTGCTGAAAAACAAAACATTTCATGAACTTTGATAAACCCACCATGCATCAACCATGCATATCAAAGCATGAATTTAACCGTGACATATGATTTTAATGAAAAAAAAGGAAATCGAAATATAAAACCAAAATCCCAAATATTAGCAAAGTAATTTAAGCAATATAAGTAGGCCAAATATAAGCAAAGTAACTTAAATCTATACACGTAAAAATGATTCCAAGTTTGATACAAATCTGAAAAACACTGAAAAACAATACCGAACAAATACTGAACAAAAAACAAATACTGAAAAACAAAATATTTCATGAACTTTGATAATTAAATACGTGAAATATTAAGTAAAAGATACTTCAACGTTTGGCTATCTACATTTATATATTTCAAAGTTCAGTGACAATAACGTATTTACATTGGTTATGGAACTCAGTTATTGCGGTGTTTTTCCTCTGGGCATTAACCACAATAATCAGGGTATTCCTGTGCACGAAATCTTCCTGTTTATTTAATTTAATATTATGAGCTTGAATAAATTATTAACTAAGACTAACCTAGCAGAATAATGTACAGCACCCTGTATTATCCACGCTTTTTACTTGCCTTTCCAAAGCCTTGCAATTTCGTTGAAATCCAAAATTATTAAAAACAATATCCAAATTGCATTTGATGCACTTGTAGGCAATTGCATTTTTAATTGCAAGCCATATATAGCAGTGAAACAAATTTTAATGAAATTATTGCAAAGGCATTTTCATTTTATTTTTAACTAATTGGTTATGAAAAGAAATTGCCAACTTGGGAAAATACTGTATGTCGAAAACAAACTCTACATTGCAGTTTCTCATAGTTTGTATTTAATAGTTATTCATGATCCAGTAATTTTTGTCATTTTTGAAAAATACCCCTGATTGTTCGCAAACATTGCATGCTGTTTAGTTCCCGACCCGACTCATAGCGCCATCTAGTGAAACAGTGTTGCAACTCAACTGTCAGAAAAAATAACTATTTACACTCCAACAAAACAAAAATTTATTATCTAAATTCGATTGATTAAGCAGCATTATAAAACAATGTAGAAAACAAGTGGATAAAGTTACAAAAACATAATGTAGTAATCAGAATAGAAAAAGTACACTTAGTTGTTGAGAAGTTGGGTCATATGTATACAATTTAACACAATCTTCACTGTGAAATATAGTTGTAAGAACATTTGCACGTAATATGAGATATTTACTTCAAATGGAAAGAATGTAAAGTGTTATTCAAACCATCGCCATTTTCAAACATTTAGAATCATCTCTGCCACCAAGTCTTCCTCCTTCAAGATCTCTAGCTGGTCAACCAGCATTTTTTCCCAGGACTTTTGTTCCTCTCCACTTCCCACCTCGGGATTCTCAGTTACTTCAGTGAGGTCAGCAACTGCGTAATTGGGGAAATTCGAAAATAATCCAAATATTACCAAAAACGTGACAATTTTTTCTGGAAACATGTGGAAGATGATGTACCTTGAACTTTAACCCGACTGCCACGTGACCGTGGTGCATGATTGGTGTAACTGTCTTTGGGATAGCTGCATGTCCAAACGCCCTCGTCGAAAATTGGAACAACTTGGTGGATCCTCAGAGTGCAATTTCCGGTTAAACTATCTCCGATTAGTTGGTATCTTCTGCCAAACTCTATTGGCTCACCGTCGATCGACCAATAGCACTTTGGGGCACTTTCACTGAAAACACAGTCCAGGGTTATGCTGTCCCCCCCATGGACCTTCACGTCCTTTGGCTCATCAATGAGGAATAGTGGAACAGCCATACATTCTGAAAATATTCGCTTAATTTTTTGCAATCTTGTTTCTCACCAATATCCCGAAATATTTTCACTGTCTATTTTTGATTGTCTATTTTCGGTTGTTAATACTGTCCCCGTATCTACATGCATATTGTTGTACTTCGTAATTAAATGTCCTTTATATTAAAAAGGGTATGCTCAATACATGTACATTTTAACATATTCTTACCTGCAACTAAGACAATAAGGATTGTAGCAAACCTTGGCAAAATCATATTTTTGACTATCTTAACCTGCACAATCAACAAGGACATATTAGTGTTGTAATGATTCTGGCTGATTTTTCTTGCAAAATGAATGTTCTCTTGCTAGATAGGGACCCGAATTATGAGTTGCACATTTTAGAAATGTTGTGACTCTGTATATGTTATAGAATCTGTAACCTATTTCGAAAATATACAAATCGAATTCAGTTAATTTCAGTAATTGATATTTGCTGAACTTGCTGTGGATACATGTATCTACAACAGGGATTTTTAATTTTCAATATTTTAAAATTTTTGTAAATGCTCCTAATGCAACTAAATTAAGTTTACTTAAAATTATTCGTTTTTAGAATTTTGTTTTACACATTTTTCCTTATGTAGCAAAATTAGGCTTACTTCAAATTATTTATTTTCAGAACATTTTTTACAAAAAAAAACTTATTGCTTATTATTACTTACGTGCTGTCTAAATCCGTCTCTTCTTCTGAGCACAATGACCAACAATGGTTTCAATCAATGTCTGGCTATACCATTCCCTTATCTTTTGAAAACTTTCAGGTTTTTATCTTAACTTGGATTGTACATACTAAATGGACATATAGGCCACGTATGACAATTTCGGGGTGTTCAATCCGTTGAGAACTGTACTTTAACATATTGTTTGTTGAGCGGTAATTTCTACAGATAATGGTTTCAGAAATATGCCAGAGCTTATATTTGCGAAATGATTCAGAATTGGGACCAATGACCCAGGAAAGACAACATGGGTGTTCTGTTTTCCCCCTACCACATTGAATGCAGGATTGCCGGAATTCACTTTGTGTTATCTTACACAAACATTCCAAAAACGTCACAATTTCATATCTAACAAGGAAGCGGTTTGATTCTTAATTACAATTTCATCCCGTTAGCCAATTTTGTTGAACATTTTCAAATTGTTTAACAATCAAACATTTTGTCAGTTGGGGTTTTACAAATCAAATAAGTATAACAGATAATAGATTGACGGTAATGATGTTATCATTGTCGATATTAAATGCATTATTAATAATTTTTAATTGCTACAAAATCAGAAAGGTAGTTTGAAATTGCCGGGTGTTTATAGTGGGTGAATCTGGATCCCAATTCAAAATGGCGTCAATTTTGTGTTATGCTACCTTAAGTTATTATTATCAAATAACACTTATAACAGCTAAATTGAATTGCAACGGAATAGGATGCGTACAAGTCTCGTAGCAAAATGTAGTGAAATTCTGCAGTCACAAGTTGATTACAAATTATTTGGATGGCAAATTGACTGAATTTCATACTCTTTTAGGTGTCAAGGAAGTCGGGCAATTCTTGTAAGCGGAAGCTGGTGCGAGGCTAAATACGGAGTCTCGTGAAGGTCATGGCTAGAGCGTAACATCTAAGCACAGCGCTGGGATTTAAGGTATGAGAAACAGCAAAATAAGTTCTTATGAAGAATTTGTCTACCTGTTGGTTCCATGGACCGTAATTTGTATCTTTTCATTCGTAAATTCAATTTCGGCCTCAAATTGATATATATGTCTGAGGACCCATATTTCGACACGTACCCCACAGGCTTCCGTAATGTCCTCCATGAACCCTGGACCCAGATTCCGTTCTAAAATGCCTCCTTTGCGTGTTTGAAAGTTGGTAATTCAGTCCAATCGTACATCATATTTATTACTGAATTTTAAAGCTTGAAATCTGCCCAATTAGTAGATGATGAATTCAGCGGCTGTTGCAGCTTTGGCGGAGGACGTGGCAGGAGACGGCAAATGGATGAGCATGGTAAGAGAACCTCAATGTCCAGCAACAGTAACCTAGGAATTTCGACCTGCTTGTCATTGATCTGTTATTTCGATCGTTTATGAATTATTACGCACATTTCTGACCAGCATAATAGGTTCATCTCCGAAGCCAAAGAGAAGGAGCCAGACGTGCTGTTTCTGGGCGATTCTATCATTTGTAACTTAGGCCAAACTGATGTGAGTATATCGCAGTATGGCCTTCATTGAGCAGTAAAGTAAAGGTCATTTCTACTGTTAATAACTACCATAATCAGCTATAACATTGATTCTGTACGTTTGCGAAGATGACAGTATCTTAAAGACTATACTGCTGTCAGCATGCTATAATGTATGACAGTTCAGTATACCGTAGCATGTGGGCCATCAATCTCTAATGAAAAATTGCACCTATTGGGGACCCCACATGGACATTATTACTGACAGTTTCAAGACATACGGATAGTAAGACTGATCGTGTAATTGGTGCAGTAGTGCCAAATTGCCAATACTGACCATTATCCGAATTTGGGGTCAGTATTGGACAATAACAGTAATGGGGACCCTACATGAATTATAATAATGTCAATCAATAATATCATCAGTAGTATTGACAATATATGTCCACATTTGCGCAAACGTACTTGTCAAGTAATACTGTCAGTAAAAAGGTCAGTATTATCGTGGACTTGGTTGGATGATGTTCAAAAGTACTAAGGATCGTAATTCAATGCAATTCAACTCAGTATTCTACTGTCAGTAATTTAATTCCATGTGGTAGGGGGGCGTAGTCCATCAACCCAGATTAAGATTCGGTGGGTGCCACCAAGATGCAGAAAGTAAGACCAATAGTAAAAATCCGTTTTGGCATGCAATTCCATGAGCGGATTGACATTACAAGTTCTACCACCTCGGTGGTTTCGTTTCAAAATTCCCGCCACCAAATTAGCATTTTCGGGAAAAGTAAACTTTTGGAAAAAAATTCCAGCTGAAAGCATCCCGTCTGGGAGAAATGCAAAGGCCTATTTAACACTAATCTCAATATTAAAAAGCCTCGTAATGCATGGTTAATCGCAAACTGTGTGATAAAGATTGAATAAAAATGGCAGGAAATTAGTTCTCACGTGAATTTGTTTGGCGGAATCCAGCCTGGGGATCGATTTGTGGCACGTCTATTGTCTATGGCTGCTGGTGCAATGCGGACACGCCTCACTGTCAATATCTCGATACTGATAGTAGTTATCCAAAAATCCGGATAATCGTCAGTATCAAAGATCACTGCATCAGCACTGCCCTTACAAGATCAGTATTACTGCCCATATTTGTTGAAACTAACAGTAACAATGCTCATGTGGAGCCGGCATTAAGGTGGCACCACGTCAATAGTGCATTCCGTTTGGTATAATACCATTAATTCATTGTTTAAGATGTGGACGAAAAGCTTTGCCTCGTTGCACGCATTGAATTTTGGCATTGGTGGGGACACAACGCAGAATCTGCTTTGGAGGCTTGAAAATGGTGAATTGGGATACATCACCCCAAAGGTAATCATACCGATCTGGGCAGTTAT
This sequence comes from Kryphioiulus occultus, assembly GCA_034687865.1. Lineage (NCBI taxonomy): Eukaryota > Metazoa > Arthropoda > Diplopoda > Julida > Julidae > Kryphioiulus > Kryphioiulus occultus. The sequence continues at coordinate 10,292 of JAQGAF010000410.1, read as the reverse complement.
AGGCTAGACTATGTTGATATGCTTTGAACAGTTCGATTGTCCCTCAACGCCAGGTTATCGTGGTGCATATCGGGACCAACAATCATGGCAATACTGCCGAGGAGGTTGCCGAAGGAATTGAGACCATCATCAAGCTGATCTCCGAAAAGCAACCCCAGGCTTACATCGTTGTGCTGGTAGGCTTCTCGTTCTGCTTATTTAACTTTTGTAGGTTTGCTGTGATCGATCTTGGAGCACATAGCGTGCATCATTAGTTAGCTTAAAACTACACTGATGAAACCGGGTTCTTGGGCTGTGATTAACACAGATTTGTTTTTTAAAGAAACTTTTACCTCGAGGTCAAAATCCAAATCCTTTGCGGGAAAAAAACAGCAAAGTTAATGAAATATTGGAGCAACGGCTGTCAACCGTTCCCAAGACCCAGCTAGTAAGTATCGACCCTGGGTTCGTACAACCAGACGGCTGCATCAGCCATCACGACATGTACGATTACCTGCACCTGACCAGAGTTGGCTATCAGCGCGCTTTCGACCCAGTCTACGATCTCCTGCTGCAACTGCTGTCCGAGTGATGGAGATGGACGACCGCGGTACATCTTCCTTTTCGTTCGCTATTTTAGCAGCATGATCGGATTGGCTCGTGTTGCCTTCAGTGTGCATCAACCGCTTCGAACTCTACGTTTGGCACGCCTGCGTGAAGAGTAAGATCTGCCTTAAGCTCAAGCTTCATTTGTCCAATTTGAAGTAAGGTGATAAACCCTATTTCTTGTTTTAGTTTTTTTTAATCGAAATGCACCTGCATTATGTGGTAATAATGCGATAAGCAACAATCAGTTTATAAAACAGATATTAAACATTCCAATGATGTCCCTTTGACTGTATTTCAAAGCAAATGCAATATCGCGACGTAGGTATCAGAAACTGACATTCCTGCACCTTTGGCGAGTAGTTTTGTGGAAAATTCCTAGCTGTGTTTATAAGAAAGTTTTTCCCATCTGTTATTCAGTGTTGAAAATGCTGTTTCAGTAGGTGTGAATTGATAGGTTTTTCCTTTCTATCGTAATTTAGCTATTTAACACAAATGCAAAATTAGGCGCAAAGCTGTCCAAATTGTTTTTTATGAAGCTGTTATCCCAGACGCTATTCAGACTTCATACCAAATTGTTTTGTGTTGTTACATAATGATGTATCACGTCTTTTAAACAAGATTTTGCCAGATATTCATATTTCCTTGAAAATCTGCAATTATTCATTTATTTCTTCTTGTCGCAAATACGTTGTGGCCTGTCTATAGGCCTACTAATTTCTTGTACTGTACTATACTTTAATTGACATTAAAGTGTAAATGTGTGTATAGGTCTAGGTCTGACGTGTTTGTCTAATATCTGTTTTACTGCGTCTGTACTGACCTCGGTCATGAGAAAAAAACGTAACAAATTATTAGGGCTCGTATACGCTATAAACATCTCCAGTCTATAACACGTTCCCAGTCCACAAACAATAGCTTATCCCCTTGTAAATAAGCATCATTGTGTTTAACTTGTCTGCTTTGGCACTAAGTTTGTTTGACGATTTTCTAGGAAAAAGAAGTCCTTTACAAGCATCTTTTATACAAAATCTAATTTGAAGGAAGAAGGTATTGAATGGGTTTTGTGCATAAGAAATTGATTTTTAAGAAACGAGCGTTTGCAGGTAGGCATTGAAATATTTTCCCTAATGCTACTTTGCAGCTGGATGTTGTAAATTCTAACCGTGAATTGTTTGCTGATTAACTCCTTGCTAAAATTTCATTGAAAATAGATGAAAAAAGTAATTTGATTGCCCTGTATTTGACAGTCATATCTGAAAAATGCAAGCATGAATTGTAAAACGTTTCAATTATTTTCAGTAGAATTCTGCTGAATTAATCATATAGTAAGTAGTTCAATTCTGTTTTCAATTTGTTCTTTGTCTAGTGATTAACCACAATATATGATATTGAAATTAACCTCCCTTGCAGATCTTCCCTTGTCTATATAACTTCAAAAAATTGGAAAAATACTTTTCCATAAAGGTAAAAATCTTTGTTTGTTTGCATATTTGTCAAGCAAAAGGCCTACTGATGAATTGTTACATAATTAGGAACGTAGTCCATTTATATGTCCTTATTGCATCTCTTCAGGCACATTACGGCGATCTTCGATCTTTCCTGCTAGTTGCGAGATGAAATATTCATCGATTGCTTGCCAGTGTTCACACATTAACTGAAACGAAAAGGATTTCATTGTAGAACGTAACAGTTGCAAACTGAAATGAATTGGAGCATGGCATCACCGAACATTTGCCGAAAGCATTGTACTGGTAAGTTTTCAAGGATTTCATGCACACCTAATGACCATGCCAAAAGTCCTCTTTGCAATGCACATCATTTGCTAGCAGTAGTAAGTTTCAACATTTTGCTAACCTTTTCGAGAACAAGATTTAGCTCTTCTTCATATGAAGGTTTTGTTGATGGATCGTCATGCTGGACATCTGCATCACGTTTCGGCACTTGTGATCTTTCAACATTTTCGGTTTGAGTTTGCGCATCTTCGATAGTCTGTGCATCGAGGAAATAATGTATATAAATTAAATTTTCTAAAAATTTGCTTTCACTGATGATAAAAGAAGTTGGAACTTCTTGCACAAGCAACAATTACTAAATGACATGGTACAAAAAACTTGGCTAGTTTTAATGGTTGGTACCGAGGTTTTGGTAACTCTTCAGAAAGGACTTTAGTGGGGCTTCCGTGGAACTCCAAATTGACTTTAAGAACTTCCAGACTTTACGAAAGTGCAGCTGATTGCGAACTTCCAGGAGTCAGGAAGTCAATGAGACTTCAAGGACTACAACGGGACTTCAACAGAAAACAAGGATTTCCTGACTTCACAAAAGTTTGAAAGTCAGGAAGTCCTTGAAGTTCCATGCAGGCAAAATATCTGAAGTCCGCAGTCTGTGAGCAAGGGTGGATTCGCTCAGACTTGCAGTACGCAGTCTAGTACGCCAAATTTTAATGAATTCAGTAGAACTTCAATGATACTTCAAGACTTCCTGACTTCACACACACACAAGCTTGAGTGCACATGATTGCAGAATTCACAGAAGTCAGGTAGGAAATGAGACTTCAAGGACTTCAATAGAAGACAAGAAGTTCTTGACTTCACAGAACTTTGGAAGTCAGGAAGACCTAAAAATCTTTGAATTTCCATGAAGTACACGTATGTGAAGTCCAGCAAAATCCCTGTGAACGAGGCTGGATTCGCTCGGACATACGGTGACTTCACGAACTTCTCGACGTCAATGACTTCAGAGTGATATTTCAGATATCATGTAGAAGTCTAGCAGTGTGATATTTCAGATGTCATGTAGAAGTCTACATGATATCTGAAATATCACTCTGAAGTCTCTGACGTCGCGAAGACACCGAATGTCCGAACGAATCCTCGCGTTAGCCCCTCGGCCAGTGCATACAGAAATTCAAATTTTGAGTTTGATTAAGAATCTACCTTTTTGGGGGTTGGTGTGATGGGTGGTGCCAATTTTTTCTTTTCTGCAAATACACATAAAGCATTTTCGAAAATGTAATTCACAATTTCGCCTCACTGAAAGCAAACTGGCTAGCATATCGAGTTTTCTTTACCTAAAATGTTTAAGTAAGCTTCCTCTAAATCCCGCTCGAGTTTGCTTCGCCTTCCGGAGCGAATGATGGAATGGGGAATGGGGTTGCTCAAAAAGTTGCCTTCGATGTTGGGCTTGTTAGACATAATGACACGAGGCAATATACACTCCAGTCCTGAAAAATCTGTAAGGAAACCAAGTTATCTTGCGGAAACAAGTTTTTCTAGAAAAATGCTACATTTGCCACTTTCATGACCTGCGTATCGTGTTCCGTTCATCTTGGCTGTTTTCAGCCTGGCCTGTATATCTTGCTTAGGGTAGAAATTCCCATCTCTTCCATCCCCTGCATAGTCTAAGTTGTTGTTGTTAATCGTGTTATTATTGTTGTTGTTATTTTTGAAGCCCTTTGTAACAATCCTGGGCAGGTGGTCCTCTGAGCCATCTGATGACAAGCCGTTCAATCTTGCTTGAATCCTTCGAATTTCTGTTGGGGGTCATGGGCGATTTTGGTCATTCATCTGACGACATGTTCGAGAGAACAAAAGTTTTGGGAAATACCTCTGCTTTTGTCGGCTTGCATTTTTGTCAACTTCTGATCGTTTTCACGGTGCCTTCTTTTCCATAGCGTTTGTAGTCTGTCTTGCACGAGGTCGCCGTGCCTTTCCCGTAAATCCTGCAACGATTTTTCTAACAGTTCCAGACGTTTGTCCTGGTAGACGCGTAGGCGCTGAAAATATAAAATATTTATTCTGCCAATTATTCCATTAATGTCAGCTCTACATGATTTTAAGATGCATATGATTATTTCTCTCAAAGTAAATTCCCCAATTTATCTAAAATTTGAGATGATACTAAATGACGTGGCAGGACATCTGGCTGTGGACTTCAAGGACTTCAGCCTGATGCCACAGACTGCAGTAACTAAGTGGGACTTCCAGGACTTCATGCAAGGAATTTCTTAAGTCACAGTTAAGTCTCATTGAAGCGTTGAAGTCATCGAAGTCTTTGAGGGCCCCATTTTAGTCATGGAAGTCTGTGAGGTCACTTTGAAGTCTTTGACGCCTGTGAAGTCACTCTGATGGCAAAATCCGCAGTCTGATGATCGAGGCTGTGCTCGTCTGAGATTACATTGAATTCTTGAACTTTTAACCCCTACTTCAATGGTTTCAATGACTTCAGTGAGACTTCAACCAACATGCACCCCTGACTTCACAAGCTGTTAACCAAATGAGCAAAGCCTTTGAAAAAGCGTCATCAAAACTGGTGTCCTTTGACTTCTGGTTTAAAAAGTCTCGTTGAAGTCTTTGTCTTGTTGAAGTGCTTGAAGTACCACGTTATTCATTAATTTCTGAAGTCATTGAATCGAGGTTGTACTCGCCTAAACTTGAAGTGACTTCATGAACTTCACACCAGACTTCCCTGACTTCCATGAATTCTACCCAGACTTCCCTGACTTCTCTCCAGACTTCCCTGACTTCTCCCCAGACTTCCCTGACTTCTCTCCTGACTTCTCTCCAGACTTCCCTGACTTCTCCCCAGACTTCCCTGACTTCTCCCTAGACTAATGATTTCAGCGATATCAGTGAAACTACTGTAGAACTAACTTGTACTATTGACTTTGCATACATTATAAGATGTTGACCATTCGAGCAAATCCTTGAAAAGAGATTAATCAAAACAGCGGTGTTTTGTAAAAACGTGAAAAATGTCCAAATAATGATGTCTCCTGGATGTGGTGACATTTTCGAAAAACAGTTTTTAGTCATTTTTTTTTTTCAAAAGTTCAACCTCAGTTCCTTTCGCATAGTTTTTCTTTCATGAAACATGTTGCATAAAATAAGTTAAAAATAAGTGCTTGTGGGAAACTCAACTCTGAATTTTTGTTATCATTTCTAGATTTGGTCCACTTGGTCTTACCTCTTCTTTGTAAAATACGGCTTCCACAGGGACGTCTGTCGACTGCAGTACTTTCCTCAGTTTCTTCGCATCGGTGGTCATGCATTTCTCCAAGTTGGCTCGACCTGCCCTTCTCTCTCTGGCCCTTTGGATCAATTCCACTTCCAGTTTCCCAGCCGGTAAACCTTTACCTAGCAGATCGGATTGAAGACCGTGAACGTGAAGAATTTAGAAAAAGCATTCGAATAACTGGAACGGTTCTCAAACCCCATTTTAGATCTTTGAGCAAAAGGACTTCAGGGTTGGCGCCAGGCTGCACGAAATAAGGCGGTGAGTACGGGTCGGTTTGGGCCTCGCTGTCCCTGTAGTCAGTCTGGGTCCCAAAGGTCCGAAACGGTGGTGTAGGAGGAATGACTTCGGTCTGAAAATCAGATTTGACCTCTGGAATGGCCAAAATTGGAGGAGGAGACACGTCTTGGGGCACTGCAGACGATTTTATGGGACTGAAAAACGTTAAATTTGATAAGTAATCATGTGCAGGCTGTTAAGTGATTCCTATATTTTTAGAAAAAATCATATATTTTACTGAAAACTGCTGTGGCAAAGAAAATGTAACAGACACAGGCTAAAATTCATCATCTGAGATCTAAATTAATGTTAAATCTATCATTTCTGCTTTTGTGTTAAAACAAATTGCCTACGACATTCTGTTGAGTAGTAATATTGCGAAAAATGTCTTAAAATTCTCTTAAATGTTAGTAATTACACACATACAATTATTTAAAAAAGAAATTTGAAATCCATCATTTGTGACCCAGGTTTTGTAAAAAGTGCTATTCTCTTGAATATTAGTATTCCTGAGGATGTCTTAAAAATGCATCATGGCTAAAGGTTTTTTTAAATGTTTACTTAAATGTTAATATTTACAGTAGTTTTTCTATTTTTTGTAAAAAAATCCTATTGTAGATGGGTCGCAAAAGTCTGCCATTCTAAAATTACGTTGGCTGTGGTCCAAAGATTGAGTTAACTGCTGTTTATTTAGTGCATGAAAATTTTTTTCTCAAATATTTGGTGAAAATTTGGGAAAAAAAAATCAGATATTTGTATATGAAGAATCGTGAACAAAAATCTCATATTGCCTGTGAACAAATTGTTAAAAATTGCATACCAACTGGCCACATGTATTTGAGCAAAACTGCAGGAATTTATTGATTTGTTTTAGAAAAAAATTCTATATTCTTCCTATATTTCTGTTTCCTTTTTCTATATTTTCTATATAATTTGACCTCAGTACTGCTTGACAACCTGCTTGTTTTTCTTGCAGGATTGTTATTGGAACTAAATGTCGTGTAAATCATGGTAGCTAAAATGTGCAGCTTATAATTCAAGGTATGATGAATTATGTTTATTTGTATTTGAATCATTTTTTATTAAATCGTAATTTACCTGGCAAAATATCTGGAGCGGTAGCGACCAAGCAAATCCTTAGTTGAAATTCCCAAGTTGCTGCCCTCCTTCAGGGGTGATGAGGGTAGGGCCTCTCTGTTGACATGGGCCACTCTGACGCTCCTAATGGGGCTGTATAAATTAGGAAATATCAAAACTGTGATCTACTGTAGCATGGAATGGACTGCCCTTGGTATTAGCATGTTACCCTCGGCTTAGTTCCACCATTTTCGGTTTGCCGTTGGTGCAATTCTGGCTGTGGACCAGAATCTTGGAGTAGCGTGGATTTTCGCTGAACATGGTCTCATAGGTGGGCAGGGATTTCTGAAAAATATAATGAGCAAATTAAACTGTTACATGCATGCCATCAGTTAATTATTCATGAAAAACAAGGCGTGGACATGTGGGTGCAAGCAGTTGATTTCAAGGTTCCCCACCCTTGAAATGGGTGCAGAAACAAAACAGAAAAAGCTGTGAGCTTATGCCAACTACAAAAACATCATTCAGGGTTCCCCCAGACCTGAAAAATCTAGATTGTCAGGAAATTGAAAAAGCCTGCAAAGGTCGGGGAAAATAGATTTACATTGAAAAAGCCAAGGAAGTTCAAAAAAGTCGATAATTCATTTTACATAGCTACTTGGTTATCTCAAAAATGAAGAGATGACAAGACATTTTATTAAAGAAATTTGCAGTGAAGTTGTCGATTTAAAAAACATTTACATAAATTTGCCATTTCCTTATGAATATTCTGTATGTAATACAATACATTTTAGATTCACTGTAGCTAGTTATTGGTTAACACGAAAATCAATAGATAGCAAGCAATTCCTTGGAGAAATTGTAATGAAATTGCCGGTTTCACAAATAGCTGATCAAATTTGATCTTTCCTTATGGACATTCGTGTTCTATCGCCTTTTAATATACAGGATTTCCCCAGACGTGGAAAAGGTGGAAATATCAGGGAATTGCAAAAGCCTGGAGAAGTCAGAAAAGTCAGGGAAAATGGACTTCGAAAAATTAACGAAATTCAAGAAATACACGATGCATTTTACATAGGTAGCTATTGGTTAACACAAAACTCGTCAGATAAGTTAGTCTGCGGAAGAAATTAATAATGAAATTGTCAATTGAAAAACTAATCTAAATTTGCTGTTTTCTAAAGAAAATTTGCGTTCTATCTCCTGTTTATATATAAATTAAACAATGAAAATGACATTCCTTGCATTAGCGTATCGCGTATTTTTGCATTTTCAATGGTCAGGGAAATTTATTTTAAAACCTAGGGAAGTCAGGAAAGTTGAAAATCTGATCTCTGTGGAACCCTGATAAATGATAAGCAATAAACATAGCATTCCTTACATTAATAAATGTCATATTTTTGCGTTTTCAATGGTTAGTGTGCTCGGGGAAATTTATTTTAAAACTGGAAAAGTCAGGAAAGTTGAAAATCTGATCTCTGGGGAACCGTGATATAAGATAAGCAATAAACATAGCATTCCTTACATTTTTATATGTCATATTTTTGCATTTTCAGTGGTTAGTGTGCTCGGGGCTTGAGTTAGAACCATATTACATGTATCTCGTTTCTCCTGATCCTCCATGGAGATCAAGCACACTCAGGGTCACAAGGTGTCATTCAATCTCCCATTTAATTTTTATTCTGCACCAGCTTGCTATAAAGCGTTTTATGCTTCACGCCTAATTGACCTTGCCAAAGGTCGCATTAGCCCGGGAATGAAATTAGCTCGAACGTCATACGCCTACGACATTAATGGACCCAGCTGCGTTGTTATCAGCAAATTAAGCGATGCAGAAAATAATGCCCTTCATTTGACACGTAATCATCGCCTCACGCCTCTTCTCTACCTTTGTCTGTGTACTTTCGGAACAAAAAATACGCCAATGCGGGTAATTTGGGAGATTTTTAGGGGTTGCACATACACACTACATGTAGTGCAAGGTGCAACCATTCGAACCCCACACTATTGCGTGCTGAAGTGCGATTGAAATCGAATTCAACCTTACTTACGTTGGAGCGAATCTCTCGCTGCAAACGAAACAGATCCCGCTCATGATCTTTGTTCGAAACCGTATACACTAAATCTAATCAAGGAGAAAAAGGACCAAATTCGTTCAAAAAACTAATTTGGTGAGCTGGGCGAATGGCGGCTTTCCAGTAAAACACGCATGCTAGCAGTGATTGCCTGACTGCTGGAGCATCAATGTTTCATGTTTTCTTCTGTTAGTTTAAGTTCAATTAAATTTCATTTCTGTTTATTTAAATGCCGTTTCAATTAAATTTACTACCCCATAGTCAACATCAGGGGGAGGGATGGTAATATACCAAAGTTACCAGGGCACCATGTCAGCTAATCAATAATATGCTCTGATTGAATATGGAATTAATCTTGAATATCGAAACTAACTTTTGGATAATCACGAATTCCTGTCTTATTACAGAATTTGGGAAATTGGAGCGTCTCAAGGACTCGTCGGAAATATCTGCGAATACGAAATGCACCCTAACTTTAATAAGGTATGAAAATTTGACAAAAATTCATAATTCTGAGTGAAAAACAAATTAAAATCAAATTTGGTTTGGTTAATGTAATTTTCGAACATTTTCTAACTAAAACCCAATTTCGATGGGACAGAGGCGTTCAGATTTTGTCAGACATTTGGATGACTTGCAACCTTGATTATTTAACTCTCACATACCTGTACCCTGAATTCTAAGACCTTTAAAATTTACCCAAATGCATAATCATATATTTAAAAACCCTAAAGTCCAGATATTCTTATAGGCATGAGAGACTTATGATATACATTCTAAAATCTAGCTTAAACCTTACAAAGCTCTAATCCTTTAGGGGACGTTCAAGTATTATCTCATCACAAATCCCCACAAATCCCTTATGTGCTATCATTTTCAGACCCCCCCCCCAAATCACACGAACGCACACGAACGTAAAGGTTTTTGCAAAACTGACAAATGATTGTTTTTAACCAAATGTTTGTAAAGCAAAATGACGACTCATCATAATTCATCATCATTTGGTCAAATCCCTCAACCTTGATGATGACAATATTTCAGAGTCCTTTTACAGGCTATTTTACAACCATTTACAACCATTTGAGTGCACCATTATACTAAACTTGTGTTTATAAGAAAAATTTCTGGTCCTAAGCTACATGAAGTACATTTCATGCTAATTAACGTGGTAGGATGTAACAACGTATTCAATTCAATTCAACTCAGTACCCTACTATCAGTAACTGAATACCGTGTGGTAGGGGGGTGTAATCCATCAAC
>JAQGAF010000409.1:0-53385 GCA_034687865.1 Kryphioiulus occultus | reverse complement strand
GGCGCCTGGCGCCTATTGGCTCAATATGGAGCCCTCCGTTTGAAAGGAGTAAAAGCATCTATCTATCTATCTATCTACCTTTGACCCACATTCGCATACCTTGCTCGCGCTTGTTCCTGTTGACTAAAATAATTTATGACAATACTTTACGCGTAAAGATAAAACATGACAAGAGGTTCTGCCATAAAAATAAAGAAATTTGTATGCGAAGTAGCAGTTTGATGTTTCTAAGTTTACTTGAGGATATTTTAGAATTTAAAAATCCATGCAGGGACAATGTTGACCTCCAAAAGTGATGACATCAACATTGACCGCAAATTTTTCTACGAAAATTAGTTTAAACGATCATGGATTTAAGGCACAAAGCACATTAAGTCATTTTTGCAGAACCGAATGACAAAATGACAATTTTCAACAAAAATTGTAATTAAAAAATTATACGGTTACTTTTTCTATCAAATTTGGATTTAAAAAATGATGGCTTTAGTTACAAAGCAGAGTAAAAGTAATTGATTTGCAGAACCAGATGGCCAAAATGATCATTTTCACCAAATTTTTTAACTAAAAAAAAGATAAGATTCCTTTAAAGTGGAACTTGTTTATTGTTGACAATCGAAACAACGCCACTTCTGACATTCAGTATACTCCACCAGCTCAAAGTCAAGCAGTTTTTATCACAGACATTCACAGTTCATGAAACAATTTTACTTGAAAACTCACACGTGCTCCTGCACGCCATTGACCACTAATTTCTGCCCACCTGCCTTCCACTTAGTAAATGCTTTATCGAGCCTCTTGACAAACAAATCCACGTCATCTTTGGTGGCTCCCATCGCCGCAGCTGCAGTTAAGTAGGCGCACGGATAATTAGCAGAGTGGGAACCGAATCCTTGAAATGTGTGTCCAGCCACTTCCTTGCTGTCATCTACTGGCACAACCCTGATCAAACAATTGTTTTTGGTTTTTTGAGTGGATCACGTATTAAAATCCGCCTCATTTAATTTTTCAATTATGAATATCAATTGCAATATTGCAGACTTGCCTCGTTCCAGACACATTTCTCATAAACAGCATCGATCCCAGCATGGTCAAGTTTTTCCGGTCACCGTAGTGGCTCAGTGAAAGAGCTGCAATGACAGTTCAAAGTCAATAGACGATAGTAGAAAGGCACAAATCAGAGAATGACAACTTGCCCAAAGAGATTTGATTGTTTGGTGTACTAAGAACACGCTCGCCGTGCTTCGCTGCCACAACGTTCAATTTTTCCTTTAAATAATCGAACACTACTTTGCGCCGTTTCAAAAGATCGAGATAACCACTCGAACCCAGTGTTAGAAGCGTAATAAAAAGGTCCATGGAAGGACTGCCAGAAGCCCGTCCTGCAAGAGACGGTAGGATTAATTTGTCTGAACATTGACAAGTTGTTGAAAACATTAAATTAGTTACCTGGGTACATTTGGCTGATCTCTTCGATAAATACTGATTCAAAGCCTGCCACGATAGAGCCTCCAACCGGGACCAAGAGATTCTTATCCGTACTTTGAACAAACGCGTCGATTCTGCCGACTTTAAATGCCTGAAAACGAACAAAATTAGCACTAGCAGTTGAGGAGAAATTAAGACACGGGCAGATTGCCTTACTTGTTCTATTAAATGCATGCATTTGGACGACTGCATCCCATAGGCATTGTTGACAATGTGTGGAATGGCATGGACTTTGCACAATCCAGCAATTTTGGGCAAGTCGTCGGGGCCTCGCGGAGCAAAACAGGAAGTGGTGGAAAACACACATAGGACATTCTCCGCTCCCAGTTGCATCACCTGGTTTTCGATTTCTTCCACGTCAGTCCGCAGTTCATCACCGACCAATTTCTCCTGGATGATGACAGGCTCAAACCCTAGATAGAAAGAAGAGTCATTACGTGAACTTTCACACGTCCGAATGCCAGAAATTCGCTTAACCTGCAGTGATCATGCTTTTGAAGCACGACTTTTGATCGATCCGAGGCCACAGAATGTATCTCGCTGCTGGTCTCTTGTAGCGGAGAGTCAAGAAGCACAGGGTTAAGCTCATTCCCGTGGCCATGGGCACCACGAAGCATGCCGCTACACTTTGGACACCTAAAAAATCAAGAGAGGATCAGCCAAAGCTCCTCCGATCAAGCCATTCAATATTTAACAATGCAAATTGAACCTACCGGACATCTTAATGATGTCTAACGCCATGGAGTTGGTGAGCTTGTTCAAAAGACTAGATCCGGCTGCCTTTGGCTGAGTTTCTGTCACATCTCCCGATCTTCCGATCCCGTGCCCCATTCTACAGTTATAAATCCACACGTGTCAAACGCTGAGGTTCATTGGACAAGCAATGCATGTGCGAAGGAGTCATACCTGAAATGTCTACGGGCGACTATAGAGGAGGCCATGCGGGCCTCTCGCTCCCCCACACCACAATTGCCGGAGAAATTATTGCTGTCCATCATGGACAGATGCTGAAGCATGAGTTCAACGGTGAGGTCATCCCACCCATCCTTCGGCAACTTTCTCTGCAATAGAAAAAAATAGGTTCAATAATTTTTTGTTTGATTTATCACTAATTTTGAATCACACTACTGCTAGAAAACTAATTGCTCACCTGCTCCAGCAATATTCTGATGACATTCTCCCTGCTCTGGATGGATTGCAGTCCTTGGTGGACGTAGGTCTCAGGAATCAGCTTTTTGGCGAGCTGGGCCGACTTCTCGTTCATGACTGTATAACTGGGCCACTAACGTCAAGACATTTGCCAACAAATCTTAGGTCATAGCAATCATTCGACCTTGCTTGTTTCGTCATAAATCAGACCAAAGTTGCACTATCATGGCCACACGTATAGTGACGTTTAACCCAGAGAGCCGCAGATAACACTCACAAAAAGGAAAACGTTTCCTTCATCGCGATGAATAAACAAACTCGTGTATTTTCGCACTAGTAGTCGAGTTACTTCTCTCATTCATTTCCTCCAAGATGCTCCAAGTCCAAGCTAGCCGCCATGAAAGGTCATCCATAAATACACGTTATACTTAAGTTTGTGGGATATTGTGATGTTATAAGGTGGAAGAAATAGTTTCTGTCCAATTGCTGTTACTACAACAACACGTCAATTCTCCAATTATAGCTCGACACAAAAAAAATCATAATTTGGATGGGAATGTGACGAAATCTTCTAATAACCAAATAAGAAGTACGTGTGTATGGATGGCCCCTACAATGCAAAACAAGCTGATACAACTATTTGTATGAAGCGCTTTAGTTTACATGGTCGTTGAAAGAACATTTTCATAATTGTGCTTTCAGTATATACATGGCTAACATTATCTAGTCATAGGTTGAAAATGTCGTAGTTCTAGCATGTTCTAACTTATTGGTGCTAAATTCTGCAGTCTGAAGTGCAAGAAAATTGCTTGTTACTAAGATACGTTTAGGTCGCGTGTCCTCTGCCCCGTTTCCACTGAAAGGTCTTTTTATCGTGTCTTTCCTTATTTGATAATTTGAAGCTTTCGTTCGGTTATGGCTACCTCCCAAACTACGGACATTCCAAAGTTGTCAGAAAGTACTGAAGATTCTGACCACGAAAAGTCGACACCAGAAACACAGGCTTCTGTGAATGATGCCCTGGACGAGGATATCGCCTCCCAGTTGGACAGCAAATGTCAAATGGGAGCAAGCCAGGCACCAGAGAGTGACATCGAGGTGGACAAAACCCTCGACTGGTTCATCGATGAAGAGGAACTGAAACTCTCTGACAAGGAGCTGACGCCAGAGGAAAAACTGGTGAGAAATTTTAAATAGTTGTGAAGATTGGCTCATTTTCCTTTAGGGTAAGAGTTAGTTCAGTTGTGGATCCGAAATTCACCTAGGGTTTTGAAATCACTGAAGGCGTGGACCTTGACTCACCTTGCATGTCAAGTCAAATGTGAAGGTTGAAAGTTGAATTACACAATCTTAATTTGCTTTACAGCATAGGCGAGATGCAGCTATAAAGTTGAAAGCTGAAGGAAACGAGCTATTTGCCAAGGGTTTGTGCCCAGAGGCAGCCAGAGCCTACACTGGTGCACTTCGTACTTGTCCTTACTCTTGCGGCAACGAAAGAGCCATCCTCTATTCCAACAGAGCAGCATGTTTTCTCCATATGGTAACAATTTTTGATTCACATAATCTGAAATTTGAATTACGAAACAGCGAGAAACCTTACGCACTGCTATTAGGAGGAAAAGGAAGAGGGTGTGATGGATTGTTCGAAGGCTTTGGAAATCAACCCGAACTACCTGAAGGCGATTCTTCGGCGAGCACTGTTGTATGAGAAAAACGACAAGTTGGACGAGGCACTAGCGGACTACAACAAGGTTTTAGAGTTGGAACCCCGCAATCCGAAAGCCTTGGAAGCATGCGTGGCAAGTACACGTAAATTTTGCAGTTTCTTTTTCTGCGATGCGATCATTTCATGTCGCCTTATTGTCACTTTCAGAGGCTTCCTGATCAAATCAAGGAAAGGAACGAAAAACTGAAAACCGAAATGTTAGGTAAGCAATCGTAAATAGAATTGACTCTGTTCTGGGGGATTCTGAGCAGTGAATTTCTGAGAGCAATTTTGCTTCGATTTTCAGGAAAACTCAAGGATCTCGGAAACATGATTTTGCGCCCATTCGGGCTGTCCACCGACAACTTCAAAATGCAGCAGGATCCCAACACCGGATCATATTCCATCAACATGTCGGGGAAATAAAAGCCTCGAAGGAATCAATGACTTTGAAAGCCGTAGTAAATTATTGTCAAGCCCGTTGCTGATTGCGCACCGTGGAGTCGCGTGGAAGAAATATCACACCAGTATGCAAAATTGCTAAAATCTGTTTTATGATAAATGCAGAAAGTTGTAAAAAAATACCTTTGCAGTAAAATACTTATATTAATATATACAAAAATGTCATTTAATCGTGAAGGTGGATAACTCAATGAATCGAAGCAGCACGTCACCCTCCCTTGTCAGGTCACTTTGCTCGTCTTCCCGGATATTTTCAGGAAGAATTTAAGACCCGGCAAAAGCCCCGCAACCAGAGCATCATTGTCAAACGCATTAAAACTGAAAAACTAGTAGCGGACAAGTAGTTAGAAGCACTGAAACTAAACTGAAGCAACTGATTTTAACGGTATAAATGTAATGGCAACGTATTCGGGGGCACCACTCATGCTGTTAATAACACTTTCTAGACAGTTAGGGGCATGATATCAGTTTTAACATCGTTCCCATCGTGATATGGCACACGCGAATGTTAATGCAGCTAGTTGGTTGTGCGAATGAAATAAAAGCAAGCCAGGCTCTTCCCGCGACCAATAAACCCCACTGTTAGCCATTTAAACCCCGCACTGATAACTTTGGCTGGCATGCTACCTACCCTCTGCTGAGATTACCGTTCCCTGCACTGCTGGCCTTGGCCAGCTCGTCCCATCCACTTTTCACCATACGCTCGAGTCACGGCCTGCGCGGACCTTTGCGACTCGCGAGTCGCCAGTAGTGGCTGGGGGAGGGTCTAGAAGCGGGAGTCTCGTGCACGAGGCGCACGAAACGTGACCGAAGGCCGAGGGAAAGCAAGATCGGTGAATTATGTTTAACCGGGTTTAAGTCTGAGGCAACAGCGCTCAATCGTCTCGGAGTTTCATCGACATTGAGTTCGCCCTCAAGGCGTTCGTATACTGAGCAGGCCGTCGTCCGAGCTGACATCGGGTAGCGTGCGGAAAGCGTAGGCGCACTGTACCTTGCACACGTGGTCGCGTAGAATGGCCCCGCGAGAGAACTTCGATGCCAGCGAGCTGCAATCCGTAATCTTCAATGACTGGCACAGCGGCTGCAAGAGTGAACTGTCAGTATTTGAGGACGGTATTATTAGTATTGTCATCGCTGCTGAAAACTCACCCCTTCTCTCGTGCACGTGCACATGACACAAGGCGAAACGCGCTCGGCCAAGCCTATGTTTATGGTGACGGGGCCCACGCTGCACGTCACTAAAATCAAATCGCAAATTCAGTAATTCAATGCTTCCGAACGTGTAAAGGTCGATTTCTTAATTCGCTGCATCTACCTCTTTCCTTCCACGGCTCGAAATCGACGGACGGCAAAGTCTGGCACGGCACCCTCGGGTTTCTGATAAATTTCAAACTCGCATGAGCAGGCTGTCCAAGACCCTTACGGGACGAACGCATAAGCCATTCTACTCACAAGAAAGGATCCGTCAAATCAAAGATGGAACGCTGCATCGAATCGATGCTTTCGGAGTTCTCGCAGATGATCCTGGCTAGGCTGGCCTTTCTAATCTCCGACAGCTGGGCTAAATTCCACAAAACCCATTGCATGCAATTGTGAGCAAGATAATTTGGTGCACTGGTATAATGAGTATTGTGGGACCGACCCCATTTGCTCGTTATACCCCCCTCCCACTAAGTTATGATATCAATATTGCTCAAAATTTTATATCAAAATAGCATGAAAATGAAAGATTTTAGTTACGGGAAGTCTGGTTTAAAACGCTAGAGGCAAAATTTTTGGCGAAGCTGGATCGCATGTGATGGATTTTGCACCAAAAACTCCTCCCCAAGATTAATGGGGAATTTGACGTAAAACTTGCAATTCAACATCACTAGCTAGCTATGAGTTGGAGAACCCAAAGTGAAACTATGGATTTGGGGTATTGGATAATGTTTGTGTCAAATTTATCTCGTTATAACCGTGAACAGTTACATGGAAATCCACGTAAACCACAACTTTTATGGCTATTTGATCGTTATAGCCTAGCTGAGTTCGACAGTAATTTCAAAAAACTGTTGCGCTCGCTCACCTTCCGTAAACCGAATCAAGGGGTTGGCATTCTCGTACCAGTAGCGATCACAGTGCCGCAGCATCTGAAACTGCTTTCCAATGACGCAGGCGAATGTGGGTCCGACAACCCCACCGTGGAGCGCCTTCTCCAGCATTCCACCAGTGAACAAATCGATGTCGTCCGGGTGCCTGCAAATTTGTTACAATCCCAACCATGTCAAATTCTCAGATGAAAACTAAGTCCTTTTCTGGTAGTAAAATATCATGCTGTAGGAGCACCATTTGCCCAGAAAAGTCAAGGCGATATGGCAAGTTTAGATGGAAAAACCGATCAACTCACGCATATATGGACTTGAGCCTCTGGATGGAATTCTGCGAGACCTCTCTGGACAGGTCCTCGAACCTGTTGGCTCTGGTGAGGTTGCACAACTGGCGCACTTGGTTGTAGGTGGCGATGCCGTGTTCCCTGGCCCGCTGGATGTTCAGGGAGATGAGGTCCATGCCGGAGAACTTGTCCCGCTTCTCCTCGAACAGGTGGTTTGTGACGGCGCTGGTGATGAAGGGGTCGAGGGTTTCCATGCTGGCCGTGGCCAGTCCCCGCAGCAGCTCGTCGATCATTCCGGGCAGGTACAAATCGTCCGAGATGAAAAAGCGGTGTCGCAGCGGCAGCGCCTCCAGGGTGTTAAAGAAAGCGTCCAAGCGGGGAATGGAAGGCTTGATGAGGCTGTGGCCAAAGCGGAAGGCCGCGGATGAGAACTCGTTGAAAATGGAAGGATTGCACGTAGAGTCATAGTTATCGTAGTAGCCCTCGTTCACTAGGGTGAGGCCGAACTTACGGATGGCGCTCAAGCCGAGCACGCGCGGGAGAAACTCCTTGTATACGATGTGCTGAAACATGGCGGAGAGAATGCGCCGACCTGGAACGGCAACGTCAACAGAACTATGAAACTGGACTTTGGCAAAACTGGCCAGAAATCATGCAGGTAATGTTTTCTTGAAGCTCACAGACAAATTTCATAAGGATAAACTCAAACCACCAACCATTTTGATATAAGTTTTCATCGTCCCATTGCGGGTTGACCTGAGCCAAGCGGCCGACAATTCTGTTGTGCTCGCGCATGAAAATCGTGTGAATGGCAGTGAGACCCGGTTGCTCGCTGGGCCGTTCGTCCCCTTGACAAACAGAAATTTAACGCATTTTAGTGACATATGTCGGTCTCTGCGTTTCTCACATTAAGCACACTATAATAAGTCGGACTGACCGGCCTTGAAGCAGATGCCGTGATGTGCTCGGCACTCCTTGATCTTCGTCGTTTCCGGCATCAGTTCCTTAGCGGGGGCGGCTTGGCGGGTCGAATTCAGCCGTCCTCCCGCGAAAGATCTCAGCTCGCGGGCCGCACAGACGTCAGAGCCGTATACGACGGACGCATCGACAAACGCAGTTGCTTGGTTGATTTGCTGACGGGGACCTAGTTTTGTGAAAGTGGGATTCTTCATTTTCATATTTTCAGCATTTATGGTCACGGGTTTTCATTTAATTAAGAACTACGGTAATTTTCCAAATAATATGGCAGGTACAAAAATAAATGATTTCATGGTGATAAATTTATGGACACCCTTCTAGCATCTTGCCATGTAACAAAATTGGTTGTACAATGCTTAGACCCTGTCGCATTAAAGACACTATGAGAAAGTGGGCTTCTCCTAATGGCTCATAGGCTGGCAGAGATTGCCTGCGGTAAGGGGGCAGCTAAATAAAGCATGACCAATGCCAATCTTGTATACCAGACAATGTAGATATTTTGTGCACATTTGGAGTACGGTATATCTGTAGTATATCCACAAAATGTTCCACGTCGTAGTAGGAATTCGTCAAACTGCGTACAAACTCACCCATGGTCAGCTGCCCGGGGAGAGACCTGACCAACGCCAAGCAGCGCTCCATCTTCTCGGTTGCGTTTAGTGGTGGAAAGTGGGGATCGTTCATGGGCACCGGGATGGGGAAGCATTCCGGGTGGACGGTCTGGGCCGAGTCGCAGCTGCGGCAGTCCAACAGGGCGCCATTGAAGCCTACAGAACAGATATATAGGGGGTTCTTCAGTACCGCAATGCTGGTCAGCGCCTCAATTGCCAAAGCAACATCTGCACCTACCAGTGTGGACCGGAGTGAAGGTCAGATCATGATCCAAGATCTGCGCAAACTGCATCACCATTAAAGAGTAGCGCACGTGCGGCTCGCTGATGTCAGGGTGGGCCATCGTGCTGACCAGCCGTGGCGATGGCAACGCCAAACCGCTTACTCCCCGTGACCGCGGTGTACTCAGGCCTAGAAATGCGAATGAGAGTGCTTAAGAACAGCGCTTTCTAACCATTTACCATTCTCCGTAAATAGAAATTGGTAAGTTGAACGGATAATGCGAAGGTTTGCATTCCAGTTAATAACCAAAGGGATAGGGTTTGTCACTGACCATCATCGTAAGAGGGTGCGGTCAGCCGTTGAAAGACCGTGAACGTCTTTCCCCTGCTGGGTTTCTCGAGGTTGTTGCACCAGCCTGTAAAAGTCCGGAACTTCGACGTGTGGTCGCAGGGCAGCGTCTGCTCGTCACACTCAAACACCTGCGGAATGTCCACGAACTCGGAGATGTCGATGTTCGGCAGGATGTTCATCAAGTCCTGCATTTGCAGCGTGACGTTCTTGTTGGACTCCACGTCTTTCAGGTGCCTGAGAAATGGCAAAGTGGATTAACGAAATGCTCGCGTGCTGCTTCCATTGACCGAGTCTTCCGAGAGTTTGAAACCTACTCGAGCATGAAGTTGCTGACAAACCGTTGTGTGGCGAACTGGAGGATGAGAGAGCTGTTAGCAATCTGGATGGCCTGTCGCTTGGGCCGGAGAAGGGCAGAGCTTGTCCCGTGGGGGCTTTTGTCGTCAACGGCAATATCTTGTTACAAAAATTATTTGAATTGAGCATAAGGCGAAATTCTGCAAAATTCTGCATTCTCAAACATGGACACCGACTTACTTCCAGAAAACAAGCGAAATTCGTCCAAGCGCAAATCGCCCACCTGCCGCTTTCCTCGCTCGACAGACTCCTGAATTATGTTGCTCGGTATCACGAAATTGGTGGTCACTAAACGCCGGCAAAAGGGAATGTGATGTATCGGGTCACGTCAGGTCAAATCGGGACTGATCCTGCTGCACACTTACGCGTTTTCCATTTTTTCAAATTCATCGACTGGTAGGCATCTCCGTGGCATTCCATGAAGGCGTTCCTAAGACAAATTCACGCCATTAGCAAACTGAGTAAGATGAGAAACAGCACACAAAATGACAGTTTAGATAGCGTCTCACAGAAACGGGTCTGCCTCAAACATCACTTTGGGCTGGACAGAGTACACGCCGTCGGAGTTGTCGCAAATCACCCGGGCAAGCGTCACCTTCCGTAACTCGGCTAACTGCTCTGCAACCGCATTTACGGGGAAACAATCGCGTGTTAGCAACTTTTTCGGCTGCCGGCCCTGCCACAAATAAGCTTCTTTGATTCCGAGTCACCTTACCTTTTGAAAACGAAGACGGCGGCAGATCATTTTCGTACCAGTATCGGTCCCCTCGTCTTAGGTGGTAGAATTGGCGGGCCAGAAGGCAGCCGAAAGTTGGTCCAACAACAGCACCTTTGCTCGGAACTTCCGCTGCTCCTCCAGAAAACAAATCCACATCGTTAACATGCCTGAAAGAAGGCAAAAGTCCAGTTATTATTATCATTTTTGGCTGGACTTCATAATATGCCCTACACTACCATAAACACTAAAAATAGTGGGCTATTCCTAACGGCTCGTAGGCTGAGAGTGATTGTCTGCATTTAGGGCTGCTAAATGAAGGAATTACCTTTGAAAGGTTAGTTTAGCTGTTTAGGTTAAGTTTTTTAAAAAAGGGTAAATTACGACAGCTAGGACAGGTGCCATTCGTGTCTACAAGGCAAGTAAGGTTGACTTATACATTGTTGTGCATATCTGGGCCAGGGTGTATTCCGTGGTATACATATTTTTTTTTTAAATTGCATTTAATCCTGCACCAATTTTTTGAGAATTTTATTCTTATTTAATTTCTCTAGAAATGTTCTCCATAACCCAAATTTTCTAGGTAAAAAACCAGCTAAACGGCAAATGAAAAGTTGATATTTTCACGTCTGAACATACTTAAAGATTGTTTTCATTTTACTGATGGATTCCTGCGTCATCACGTCCTGCAAATCTTCAAAATTCTGCACCAAAGGC
This sequence comes from Kryphioiulus occultus, assembly GCA_034687865.1. NCBI lineage: Eukaryota > Metazoa > Arthropoda > Diplopoda > Julida > Julidae > Kryphioiulus > Kryphioiulus occultus. The sequence goes on along the minus strand of JAQGAF010000409.1, from coordinate 42,261 downwards.
ATGCCACAAAACTCCCTCCATTTGGCATAGCCAGGGATGCCGTGGTCCCGTCCCTGCTGAATGACGTGGGACACCAAATCCAGCCCCACACCCGTGGAGTTGGAGAACCAGCGGGTGCTCAGCTCGTTCGTCACGAATTCGTCATCCGACTGGACCTTCTGGTTGACCAGCCCGGTGAGGTACTGGTCGAATTTTCGAGGATCGTACAAATCGCTCGGGTTATAGAAAGTAGAACTGAGCAGCTTCTCGCTGGTTTTCAAATGCGTGGAATCGTAAAGATTGTACGTGGCCGGCATCATGGAATGCAGGAATGCGAATGCGGCAGTGGCTGCGGCGTTGGACAACCCAGGATTGATGTTGATGTCGTAGCCATTGTAGTGATTACTCGTCTTGAGAGTCAGGCCGTAGCGTTGGAGAAGGGCCTCGCCAAGAACCATGGGCAAGAATTCGTTGTACGTTATGTGTTGGATCTGCGGACAAAAAATAAGGCTATACTACAGTATTTGCCCAGCTCCTGTATAGACACTATTTTTAACAGCTCGTAGGCTGACAGTGGATGCCTGACGGATAGATGCAGCTAAATCATAAATTACATTTTTACATTTTACAATAATTGGGTTGGTGGACTCACCCCCTTACCCCACCTTACTCAATTGAATTGAATAGGTTGAAAAACAAAAATAAAGTAAAAAGGATAAATTCCATCAGATAGGACAGGTGTAATTCTTGCAAATTAGGCAAGTAAAGTAACTGAGTTGGGATATAAATATTACGTGCACATTCGGAGCAGGGCATAAACCGTTTTTTGGATGTGTAAACCAAATACGAACCACCAGCATCGCTCCAGTGCCAATTTAAAATCTTGCAATAATAATAATAAATATTGAACAATAAAGAATTATAAATGAAAGATAAAGAATTAAATAGAATAATAATAAAGATATAAAAAATTAATAAAAATAACAAAAGAAAAAATAATAGTGGGGAAATTAAACACGGTGAAATTTTCTCGAAATCAAGCTTACTTCTGCGGAGACTATTCTGCGGGCTTCTTGAAAGATGACCTCATCAGTCCAATGAGGATTAATTTCATGTAGCAGTTTAGCCAATCTGTTGTGCTCCCGAACCCAAATGGTCTGCAGGATCGCGATGCCGGCATTTTCGTTAATGCGATAATCTCCTGAAATATGGTAAACGGATGACCTTCCGTGTTACTATGTTGGTGAAGAGCTGGAACAACACGGGCCCAACTTTTGGCCTGTTACTCACCAGCTTTGAAGCATCGAAACTTCCCTTGGCCCCTGCAATCTTCAGGATTCGTTTCTTGCGGCATAAGCCCCTTTCTCCCGCTGCCAAATTGCATTTTCAACAAGCCTGGAAGAAGAAAAACAAGCTGCATCTTTTGTCCTGGAGGATGCAACTTTCTCACCATCTAACGAATCTTACTTGATTGAGAAATTGCAAAACTCACCTAATTCGAAAGCACGAAGCTGCTGGCATTCTTCCTCCGAGGACCCATACACCGTGGAGGCATCCAAAAATGCTGTCACTTGGTTGACTTGCTCTCTAGGTCCTAAGGAATTCAAAAGAATAAGCTTCAGCAACCATAAGCTTCTACGGTGAAGCACTGGGCGGGACGAAAACATTCAAAATAAAATGTCTAATGTGCTGTAGTTTTAAAAGGTAGTTGATTACACCACAAAATTTTATTCTGAGGTGAATGGTCCAGTTATAGAGCCCGCATTTTCCCGAGTAAATTTTCCGTCTAACAAAATTAAATACATTCTAGCAATTTTTCTGACCTTGATAAAAAAAATGCAAAAAACGATCACAAAAAGTCAAAGCTTCTTTGGCTAAAATGCAGATCAAGAAGCAAGACAACGAGATGTAAGGAAACTATGCCAATAAAGAGGGCATCGAGGACAAAAGTAAATTGAATCTCCATTTTCCGAAAGAGTAAAAGTGAAAGCGAGAGACTGAGGTTATGCATTTTCAATAAGCAAACAAGTTTTGCTAAATCAGGTTAACACAATCGACCATTGTAAAGGTTTTTTTTTTCGGAAAAAAATGGGGCAATGCCAAAAAAAAAGGTGAAATAGGTACTTCGTCCCGTCCCAAAACCAGTAAAATGCAAAAATTTGAAAACCTGGAACGCGCCAAAGCCTGGAAGTGGTTAACCGCATTACTGACCATTAAAGGGGTGATAAAGCAAAATTTAACAAAAAATCAAGATGTTTGGAAGAGACAATTAACTGAAACAAAAAAGGTACCAGCAAAAACTGAAAATTAATGGCAGTAGTAAAGTTTGTATTAAGTATTTTTACTGTCTATAAACTCTAGACAGAAGTAAATGTTTACAGAAGAAAAATTTCAGCTTTTTTGTATTCAGTTCACACTGAATTACATTTTATATTATTTTGGCATCAATTTTTTGGTTAATAATATGTTCAATTGACAAATTGAATAGAACTACTATGTTTTTTGTATGAGCAAGCACAACAACTTATAACAATTAAAGTGATGCTAATTAGTTTTATCCTAGCATTTGCTGGGCGAAATTAGCATTGTTATCCTCTCGATAAGTGGATATTTAAGTTGCAATTACGCTTAAGTACGAAGATTGCGCAACTGACCGCATAAAAAACCACCAACCATGAGTGGTTAAAATGGCTCATTTCCAATTCATGCTAATAAACTAAGCTGCACATGGCATTCTCTTATCAGATATGCTCGTTCCAGATGCATTATTATCCAATTTCCATATTTAGGTTATGCATATGCCAGGGAATGGCCACCTGGTTGACCCCCAATTTCAAACAGTGCCTTTCGTTGGGAATGACAAGAAATTATCAAAATCTATGTTCAAAAACTGGCTGACAGGTGCATTGCAATATACATGTATATGTAGTGCGTGACTCTAGAACTCTACGAGAGAAAGTGCCCGAGAGGCTTGAATATCATTTCACAAAAACTTGCGAGATTGACATCAGGGTACCTTCCTGCGTATCATTCGGCAATCGTTACGGTAGTAAAACTTATCAGTGCAAGTCAGCCAAACTGCAAACAATTGTTAAGAATTGGCTAAGCTAGATCTGATTTCGAGATACCAAGCCAGGTTACAGTAAAGTGGTTTCAAGAAAAAGTGCTGCCTGTTGAACTAGTGATCAAGTGAAATTACGGTGTATCTGATGTTCATACAAATAAACAAACTTGCCATAATCCAAGCTTAGGAATTCGTAGATTAAAAAATTGCAGATATTTGTGGTGTACTTTTTACACAAAGAAAAACGGGCTCTGGTGTGACTTGCTGTTTTGCCGCAACATTTTTGATACCAGGGGGCCTGCACGCAGTTTGCCAATCATTCTCGGCAGTTTCAGTCATTTCAGAATCTAAATATTTGATCAATCTCAATAAATCAACAGTGAGTGACTTAAACCCTCCATGTTACTGTATAGTATAGACATGGATTACAACTCAGCAGCAATTCGACCAAAAGCCTTACAGCAAGGAATACACCTTTTTTTAGACGGTCAAAAGTGGTTTTCTGTAGATGTGTTTCGGCTGCAGTACAGAATATGCCCTGTTGCTACCCAAGCTCCTGCATAGACATTATGAAAAAGTGGGCTGCTCCTAACGGCTCGTGAGCCAGCAGTGATTGCCTGCAGTTAGGGCAGACAAAATACGAAAATTACTTTTTCAGATTAATTTAAGTTATGCTAGGTTAGGTTAAACACAAAAAAAAAAATTAAAAAGGATAAATTGCGATCAATTTCTGTCATTCTTGTCTGCTAAACAAGTAAGGTCGAAATACACATATTTTGGGGACATTTGCAGCAGGGCATATTCCGTAGTTTACATCCTTCGTTTCTTTCGGCAATTTTCAGAAAGTAGGCTCGTCAAAACTGTCCTTACCTAATGTGCATCCCGTTCTGGGCCCCATGCAGGAGCGGATGTAGTCCTGGCAGTCGATGTTATATCTCCCGTAGAACGGATCCTGCGACGAGATCTGCACCGGGTAGCACTCCGGATGGAACTCCTCGTTGCTGACCTTACAGCAGCGCAGACGCAAGCCATCCATGCTGACCACCTGCGATGTGTAGGCCACGTCCAGAAGCACAAACTGCGCCCATGCCGGGAGTATTGACGTGATGTACTGATGCGGCCTGTCGGCATCCTGGTGGATGGCCACGCTGACGTCGCGAGCGCTCGGAAGTTCGCCTCCGTCTTGGGCTTGCCTCGGGATGCTCACACCTATCAGGTACATCCGTTAGGGTCCCTGAAGAACACTGGCAGAAAGCGGGTTTTTGGGACTTTTTATCTTACCATCGGCATAATCAGCAGGCAGAAACCTCAGGTACTTGACGTTGCAGTTTCCCCACCGGGGGTTCTGCACGTTGTTGCAGTAGCCGCTGTGTGCGCGGTACTTGCGGGGCTGGCACGGGAAGTCCACTTCTACGGGGCAAGACTCTCCCAGGACACTGTCCCGAATGTCCGTCGTAGGCAGGCCATAGGCAATCTGGTCCTTGCTCAAGCTCAACCTTAGGGAAACGAGGAACATTGCAAATAGAGGTTCTGGACAACGCGAAAGTGTAGTAAGAGTAAACTCACGAATGTGCCATTATCCTGGTGGCTTCCTCGGCGATGAGAGCGATCCGGGAGGCGTTCTTAGCTTCCGTCTTGGTTCTTGCAGACACAGCAGCGAACCATTCAGGCGTGCCGGCAATCTGTCTAGCCCCTGGAAACAAACAAAAATTAGGCGCAATCAGCAATATAGGAATGTCAAGACACCCGGAATTGTTGGTTTATCTATGAGATTTTCCTCTGAAACCGATCCACGGAGTCAATGAATGGTTTATTGCCAAAACCAGCATTATCCCGTAATCTCCGCAGTCGTTGCACGCGAGCAGAAACTGAAAACTCGTTTCGTGTCGTGTTTTTCGCCTTCCCTGACAGCAATTACGACCGCCATGAACGTGAATTCTGGCAGTTTTCGGTGCCGAGCGACCTCGGCAACGCTGGTTTACGAAACAACCCTCGCATGCAAGAACCATAAAGATTGTTGAATTGAAAGATTGTCAAAACAAAGATGTCACTAAATTGGTCAGAGGTGGAATTAGAGCATTCCAGTGATCAGCATATTGAAAGAGTACCTAGCAGAATTGTTGGTACTTGCTCGCTGAAGACCTGCTGAATGGGTGCACTTTGTTAATTCCATTCAATGACTTACTGAACAAAAGAAAAAAAATCTCGTTTTCTGACCAGAATTCCTCAACCAATGTATCGCAACGAGCTTGAAATGGTTTTTTTTTTGGAAATAATAATAATGATAACAATTTTTGATGGATTTTTTTATAAAAACTAAATCACCAATAATTCATAAAGTAAGGAGCACCGTTAGGGGACTGGTAGAACTGATTATCGGGCCAATCATTTTTGATATTTAAAAATTTCAGGTTTCAATTTCAAAATTTCTTGAGCTTTCCTGGTTTTCCATGTGAATAGGAGGGTCCCCAAATTTCTTACAGCAGCCCTCCAAGTTCAACAGCATTTCCTCGACATGGAGCTCCAGCACCTATAAAAAAGGTGTCAAAAGGGCATTTCCCCCCCACATAAATCAGGCTGGTTCTCCGGGCCAAACCACCCAGGGTTCACACCGAAGCCTGCCATATTCCCATGCGCTAATTAACCAATTTTTCTTTTCTCCCTTTGAAAAAAAAAACCTACATGTATTTGAAAAAGTGATTGCTGGACTGCGTGCAGGGCCTCCTTCGCACAGGTCAAAGAACACCAGAACTTCCAGAAGCAGTTCAGGTCTTTGCTGATGTCTTCTCAATGGAAAAATGAGAACTTCCAGAGTTTCCTTCGTGAGTCCATGGCTGATGGCAGCGAGGTCATACTCGTTTTTTCCCTTTTTTACGATGCTCCAGTAATTGCCTTCTGAAGAGCACGATTGTTGTTGGTTTGGTGGACGATAAGCCATTAGCGGGTAACAGAACAGCGATAACAATCGCTTTCTACGCCATTGTGTTGGCCGAATTGTCAGACGTTGTCTTTTCTCGCCGCAAAAGGGGTTTCGACCTTCAGAGCTATATCGTGATTAGCTTTCAATTTTCTCATGTAGGAATGTGGTTTTCGTTTCGATTTCTTTTTCCGTTTTCCAAGGAAACTCTCCATACTGGCTTCCGGCGCTTCAGGGTCGTGGGTAGAGCACTGGAGCGCTGTCAGAAGTTTCCGAGACTTGTTATAAATTCAGCAATTTGCATGCAGCCACTCAATCTGCCAGGTGCATGCCCAATTTGTTATGCAAGAAACAAGAAATGAGGACCATTGGACCAAACTGTTAACTGTGAAATTTTTCGCCATTTTCGTGTTTCGTCATTTCCAAGAAACAAAAAGCTCTTAAAGTGCGTTTACACTATATCACAAAACATTGTAGTACCTGTATAACAAATTAGTTTTTAACTGTTATACAACTTGTTATAAAACGCCCACTCGTCATCGATAATACAAGAATACTAAATAACATTTTTTCATCTCATTTTCAAACACGTTATACAGCTTGTTTGAAATTGAGCAGAAATTAAGGTGCGTGTACACTATATCACAAACCATTATAATGTAAGTTTTCGACTCTGTTGTACAACGTGTTATATAACACCCACTCGTTTACGTGGGTTATCAATACTACAAGAAGTTCAATAACATTTTTTCTTCTCATTTTCAGACAAGTTGTATAACTTTGCTATAAAACACGTTTTGTTACATTATACATGTACATGTATAGTGTGTACGCACCTTTAAAGATTATATAAATAGCGCTTATTAAAACTGCTGCAAAGTTTGTGGAAGGTTTTACTAGTGCAAAACTTTCTGAAGCCACTGTACACCTGCACTAAACAAGCTATAGGGTCAAATTTTGCCATCTCAGAAGCTAATTCTTCAGAAAACTTTAACTGCACTATTATGCCATAGAGCTAGCCCTAAACTAAAAGCAATCTCGAAGATAAACTGAAAATAACATTGACTCAATTTTATTCTGGCTTATTTTCAGTAGGTTCTATATAGAGGAATAGGAATAAGATGTGCTGCCATGACAGAGCATCATAACCTCTGAAAATTTCCTCCAGATTAATTACCAACCATCAGCTTTTCTTGACATGGTCAGAAACACATACAGATCCTGTCCATGGATGAGAAAAACAAAGTGATAAAATCAGCCTTCCAAGAAGATCTTTCTGTACATTTTACGACCAGCGTTCATGGAATAACTAAGGGTTGGGTGCCACAAGTTCCATGCATTTCATAAATATCTCGCCTTATTTCTCATTCCAAGGCAAGCCGATGCATGCATACAGTAACTGCAGCTTCGGCGTTATTATTCCCGACTTTACATTCGTTTTATATCTGAATAAAATGAAGCAGCCTTGAGGAACGTGACCCCAATTGTGACGACAGGTCATGGCCTCGCATTTCTGCTTTTACAATGAAGGCACGCAATTATTAATGCTGAAAGTTGGGTCAATAAAGACTTTGCAGTGGTTGAGAACCATGGGAATGTGGACAGAATGGAAATTCCACACTCCATCAGCATTTTCAGCTCTGAGTCACCAGCCAGCACTTTACTAAAAATGTTGCCATACATTTTATGCAGATTGTTAAAAGCAAAAACGTGTCCTTATGTAGCAATGCTCGTTTGTAACGAAAATCGATCACGTTTTCGAGTGACATAAGTGAAAATTACGACAAACACAGCTCCTAAAAAATTTTACAAGAGAAATCCACCAAAGTGCCTTGCCCAAGTTTCCCAGAAATTAAAACTGCATTTTTCCTAAAGGCTATGAATCACCTGGACTAAAACAGTCAGCCAGCATTATCAAATTGATTTGTTCGTTAATAAAAGTTGCATTATAAATCTTTCACGACCGGTTAACTTTTAATTTTGCATTCCACCGCCCAAAATGTGGTTTTGAAACGTCCATATTGGCTTTTCTATGGATATTTCAGGCGCGTTTGTAAATGGGATGGTGCAAGTATCGTAAAAATCATAATATTATTCAAACAGTCAACATTTGAAATTTCCACCTTCAACCCTTTCAACTTTACCCAAGCAATTATTAAGTTTAACGAGGATGGTCAGAGATGGACCATTGCAATTATTTCAACCTTTCGTATTTCTAAAAAAAAATTAACGACTTGTTATGAATCATGGTTTTCGTAAGTACGTGTACCTGGCCCCCTTTACAGTCTTGTGGAAAAGTTTGCAAAAACTGCAGATACATGTATTCCCAGAGTACTCTACCAAGACAGTTTACGCAATACTAATCCCCTATATTTTACTAGAAAATTGAAGTTTTCTTCTACGAGACAATGTTTTAAAGAAAAATTTGGGTTAACAATCTTGTAAAAAGTTCTTTTAAAATCCATCATTTTTGATCTAATCGCATCATTCGGGGAAGGGCAAAGGATAAAAAATAACGATTTTGCTGATTACATAATATTTGAACGTTCTCAAAGAGTTGGAATTTGCTGTTCTACCACACAGCTACATGTACATGTACTTGAGGTAGAATGGTTTACTAAAAATGTCCCATTCCCTAGGCATTCAGTTTTTAAGTAAAAACGGTACTGTAAAAACATCAAGATACAATGCTGAGAGTTCCATGCAGTTCACTTGCTGACAGGTCCTGCAAAGTCTGAAAATAAGCTGACCAAAGTGCTTGGACTATGTGGTCTTACCAACAAGTTGCTCAAAGGCCCAAAGTTCTTGGACGTTGTGGTCTTACCTCCTTGTTGCAAGGCAGCCTCGATGGCGTCGAGTCTTCTTCCCACAGTGTCCGAAGCCTGGACAATGACGTCTGCAAGTTCCTTCAGGTCCACATGGGGCATGGTGACCTTGGGCATGGCCGGCAGGGGCTTGGGCCTCGAGGTCCCTGCCACTTGCCTTCTCGTCAGGTGGCGATGGTCCTCTTCGGAGAAGCTGCCATCAGCATGCAGCGCTACGGCAAAGAGCAGGCATACCAGAAGCAACGATCTTCGGCCCTGGTGGGTCCACCTAAAATACAAAACCAAAAAATCAGATGAACAAAATTTAAAGATTCCCTCATGACCCCGTGGCAAGGTCAGTGAACACCGCATCCGCTTCAGAGCTGGCAGAGATCAAGCACCTGCTCGTAGAGTGCATAATATCAAGAGCAACACAAAAAGCTTTGGGTTACCAGCGACAAACCCCTGGTGGCAATCGAGGGTGTGGTCAGTCTGACAAACCAGCATCAAATTAGAATAATTTGTGCCTTGGCATTGTTCGCCATTGCGGTCAATGTCAACAGACTTTGCCAGTTGTTGCACAGTTCCAAAACATGGACCCCTGCCTGGAGGGACAAAACATATGGCATTATGTTCAACAGAACTTCAACAAAACTAGCCTAAGCTGCTAGGCAGCAGTTTTGTCCAGCAGTTTTAAATACATGTATAAAAAGAAATGATGGATTTCATCTCAAACTGTTAAAAAAGTTATTAAAAGACGATGACTAATCAATTGGCTGATGCAAACTATCTCGATTTCCCTGACATTCCCTGACAACTTTTCAATCATTTCCCTGACATTTATGTGAGATTTTAAAAAAGAATATAAGAAAAATGAAGGATTTTATTGCAAAATGTTATAAAAGATGATGATTAATCAGTTGACTGATGCAAACTACCTCAATTTACCTGACATTCTCTGATTTTCTCTGCCTTTCCAGAAATGTTCCCACAAAATGTTTCCACATTTTTAGCAAGGAAACATTTGAAGCTTTTATTGTCAAGTACAGTGTACGTTTTCTCAAACACGTTTCCTGCTCTAAATGTGGAAACATTTTAAGTTATCCGTTTCCAGAAACCATGTTTCTATGAAACGTGTAGGTGTGGCGTATGCGTAAAAATTCAAGTAAAATTGCAGTAAAAATTCAAAAGTTAAATAACTAATGGCCCACTCCTCACACTAATTCATGCTATGTAGGGCAGTAACCGGAAGCAGCCTAGATGCTGCTTTGGCATGGCGCCACATCCGAACAGCAGGTCAAAGGTTAAATGATCAACGTGACAACCTGAAGAGGAAGCATGGCAGGCACATCCTCATTCCCGATCGGTCTTTACCTGCCCTGGCCAGAGATAATTTATCGACAGAGTTGCTTCTGGCATCACTTTCCTGCAGTTTTCTCTGCTGGCAAGCAATGAAATCACCACTTCCTATTTCCACTACATCCACTTTCTTAGCTGTAGTACGTGCATATTTTTTTCATCCTACTTGTGTGGTTAGCGCATTTACAGCTTCCTCACGTTTTTGGGGTTTCTGCATCAATTTTCTTCCATGATAATGGTGTTACGCGGTTTCCACAGATTTATGGCTTCTGATCTCAGACATGCATTCCCTGCTACTACGCCAATGGACTCAAAATTGCATCAATTTCCCCTATAATTATTTGTACCCTACGTTATGTCGGATAATTTTGCAAACGCTTTGATAACTAAGCAGTATTATAACTACGCTATTTGAAATTCTGATTAGTTTAGTTTGTTGGAGCAGTTATTTGCCTGAACATATCTTGGCTCAAATTATCCTAAAGGTGGTGTTATTAGTATCTGAAAAAGCACACAATTTTTTCTTGCCGTGACATTTCCCCGATTTCAAGGTTATGTTACCTTAAATTTCCCTAATGTTGTTTTCTTGATGAACGCATTTTACTAACTAAACGTCAAATTGACTTACATGTACATTTTCCGGAGATTTTGTAAAGCAAAAAAGCAGGGTTGCCCCAGAGATTTAAACTTCCCTGACCACTGAAAATTCAAAAATATGGCACATGCCAATGTAAGTTATGCTGTATTTTTGCTTATCGTACATTAACAGGAGATATAAAACAAAGTTTTCATAATGAAAGAGAAAATTCAGATTAGTTCTTTTCCAACTATACAATTTCATTATTAATTACTTCTGCATTCCTGATTTTTGTCTTACAGTAACTAATAACCAGCTATGCAAAATGCATTCAGCGTTCCCACAGCTTTAGCAACATAAAATCCCCTAACTTTCCCAAGTTTTCCAGGATTTTCAGGTTATCTGTGGAAACCCTGACAAAGATTTCATTTTGCCTTGATGCCAAAGAGTATGGAATATTGAGAAAAACATTAGAATGCACAACAGTGTGCCAACAGCAATTAATCAAAGATTTTAGTATGAACATTCTGTCAGTATTACATCACGCTGACACTCACCAACAGGACAGCACATAGTTCATTTAAATTCATTAAAAAAGGAGTGATCACATCATGACGTCACCATAGTAATCACTAATATCATCATCCAGCTGATCATTCCAGTCACGTGCCAACGGCCTAGCAGTAACAAGGTGATTGCACGCATTTGCAGCTGACCCCATGACCTCCTAAATGCCACGAAAGTGAGGTGAGGGTACCTGTTGCGTGCAGCAGTGGGACATTTGCCAGGATAAACCCTGGTTTTACAGATCAGGGCAAAAATTCAGCCAGAAATTGGTTTGCAACACCTGCAATCACTGCAATCGAGATTCACGTGACCTCGCTCTTCCAAGAACGTGTTTACATGAACTGTCATTCTTGGAACAGCACGATGCATTATTGATGTGTTTATATGGTTAGTACAGATGGTTCCCACATTGGTGCACCAACGATTGATAGCATGAAAGTGGATTAACCCCCGGGTCAAGGTCGCTGTCACTTCAACCTACTGAAAGGTAGCAATTTTCTGCAGAATCCGTTTCAAGGCTGGCCTCTGGAAGCGTTCATCAAAGGCAGCCCCAAGACGTGGTGAAAGTAGTGTTTCAGAAAGACTGAAGACACATCCTGTATCTTTATTTCTTTTTGCCAAACAAAGAAACTGTTGTCTGTTGCCGTTTGTATTGAACTTTACCCTGCTTTTTCGTGCATGAGCTTGACTCAGGAACCAAGTGCTCATTAATTACAAGCAAGAAAACTAGTTGAACTGGTCTAGTATGAATCCTCACAAACATCAGGTTCCTCAAGGTGTTCCATTTGTGTGGGATTATGAGAGATAACAAGGCCGTCGTATATCGTGTCAAGAAACGTTTAAGTTACCACACTCTTTCACCTCTTTCGGCACCGCCATTGGACCAATCTCCCAGGGTAGGAGCCAGTCACTGGAAATTAAAAAGTTCAAAAAACAGGTGATAAACTGTTTCTGAGCATGACCAATTTCAGACCTTGTTGTTCGAGGAATTCACTCGAAGCTGAGAAATACCTGGAGCACCTGTGAGGTGGTTAGATACGCTATTGTTTTGTACATTCCTTCCAAGTCATATCAGTCAGTTCATATAAAAATCCAGTTTGCTGTTCATTTAGGAGAATAGGAGAACATAACACCTTTGCTTGCAATTTAATTGTTGGCACATGAACTCAGAGGTCAGCTCCAATGATGCACAATCCTCACCAAGAGTTTTCTGTTCAAGCAGTATGGGGGGGGGGAGGAAGCAGTAAGCTACTATAGTTTAGATAGTTTTCTACTTTTTAATTATAATTGCAATTAAATTGGGTTGATGGATTATACTCCCCTACCACATGGGGGTGCTGAGCAGGGTACTGTAGCCATGTTGTATGTGGCCAGTTGGTAGACACTTTTTCACATCCAAGTATCAAATATTTTCACGTTTTTTCACATGCAAGTATCTGATATTTTCACATTTGTTCTGATGCAAATATCTGATTTTTTCACAATTTTCATCAAATATTTCTGAAAAATATTCACATTTTCATGAACTAAACAGTGTTTTTCAAACTTTGGACAATGGTCCACGTACTGTATATTTTAAAATTGAAAAAGCCGTAGGCAAAATTTTACAAAAATTAGATCATAAATGGTGGATTTATTAACATTTCTTCAGATGCAAATATCTGATTTTTTCACAAATTTCACCAAGTATTTCTTGCTTTTCTAAAGAATGCCGGCATCTGCCATATGTTTCTACGCAACAGCAGTTTGCAGTACAGCAAACATAGGAAAAAATTAGTATTTTTTCTAAAATATAGGACTACCTCAAAACTATAGGACCCCTTGAAGTTTTGGCATCCTGCTTAAGATTTAAATAGCTTTGCAAGTTTAAGCGTAGAACGATTTTGGCATGGAAGCTTGAGCGCACTTTGGCATATGCCCTACTCCAACATGCCATAGACACTGAGAATGTGGGCTTCTCCTAACGGCTGTTAGGCTGGCAGTGATTGCCTGGCGGTTAGGGCAGCTAAATGAAGCAATTACATTGTTACGTTAGGTAAGGTTAGGTTAAACACAAAAATGAACAAGTGTAAATAACAGGAATTGACATCGTTTTGGTCAAACCCTATAGATTGTCTTTCATATGGCTTCATGTCATGGCTAATAATGTCTGGTGGCAATACTACGATTAATCAATGATTTTCGCAACTATCTTTTGTTTACTTATACATGTTCACTGTATAAATCTTATCTGCTACCAAATATCGATTGAGTAAGTTGACCTAGAACTATTATATTGTACTCAGTTGATAAACTTGAGCTTTAACAGTGGAGTAATCCAAGAACAACCATATTAGTGCCAAACTGCCGACTATTTCTGCAGTCGTAGGTGTGAATACCATGTTCAGTTCATCATTTCTTAATTGCTTTACCTAGACAAAGCTAGCAGTGACCCTAATTTGCGATTTTCTCAACTTATTCCGAAGTGCGCTGACAAGCTTGGCCTAGAAATCCTGAAAATGGCATCCCAACTTGGCTGGCATCTCAAGCAGAATTGGCGAACCTTGAAGGTTTAAATTTGGATTTGACCCCTATTGGCAAAATTTTTTTGGGGAAAAGATACAGTATTCTCTCCATGATCTCTGATGCAATAATGCAACTGACGGATGAGAAGAGAGTGCAGTGCAGTGCCAAGTACCTTCCCATGGCAGTGAAAATTAATAAGTGACATCATTTCTGCAATAAACCAAATTTTCGACTTTTTTTTCTGCAAAACTACTTCGTCTGTAGGCAGATGGAGAGGTCACAGGCTATGACGCAATAGCGAATCCGAAGTAATATGCCATGGTATAGCAGAATCGAATCTAGGGTATGGCAAAAGGAATGCATTTAACCCACTTCTTGCCTTGTGCAAAGATGATTTTCAAAATAGAGGTTTACCGGTTTATGACACGACATGTGCTCAGAGGCGCAATTTTTTTTTTTTTTTTTCGAAAAAAGCTAAAGAGATGCTTCGGCAGAGCGTTATTAGGCCAATTATTTCCTATGTTTGATTGTTCAATTCGTGAATCTTCAATTTGAGTTGTGATCTATTGAGGTTGTGATTCGTGAGGCATAGCAGGGTCCATATAGCACGGTTCTGGGTGAATTGAATGGCCAATGGGCTGCAACTACTACGGTTGTCATGGTAGATTATCTGGTAACAGCTCCAGACATTTGGCCTTTGATGGGTGTAACTCAGAAACAACAAAACTGATGGTTTGCGAGTGGTCAAACTTCTGCACTACACGTTGATAAGCAATCAAATATTATAAAAAATTGAAACTGTCAAATTGACTTATCAATCTATATCAGGCACGAGAAAAATAAAATTAGCACATTTTATCGGAAATTATTTCGTCATGCCACTGCATTAATTCAGGTATATTTGTTACCCCTCTTATTATAGAGTAATTAATACGATATTCTTAGTATCAAAGAAACTTATTTGCATTACATTAGGGGTTAACAAATCAACACTTTCTCGGTAATTAGAAATGCAAACATGTATTTTATCACGCTTGCTTCTGAATTCATTTCATATTTAATTTATACCCTAAGCCTTCAGCCATAGTGTATTCATCTACTACGAAGCTTATGAGCATCCCAAATATCACCTTAATAAAACCAGCATTTAAAAATTCTGAAAATTCAAATTTTCTTTTTTCATTTCATGAACCGGCTTCAGCAGGCCTTGGGCAACGTCAATAAGCTTTAATTTGTCAATAAATCTGGAGACAGCCTGTGGCTCAGACGCAGTAGGTCTATTTGCCTGACACACTAAGTCTGGCATTGTTTACCATTGTGGTTGAAAGTGGGGTATGTACACCATGAGTAGCGTTATGCTTCCGGAGGCGTTGAAAGTGTACGTGTAAATGATCATCATCAACAAACAACATCAACATCACCAGGTCATCCATGTGAGGCAACCACCATCAATTCGAGAGAAATGGAAATTTATTGAAATCATCTTCTGCATCTTCAATTCCAATTTCCACTTCAGAATTCCTCTTTTGAAGTAGTGATTCAAGGGCAGGTTCACCTATCTATTTACTACTGCCACGCATGTGGGCTAATCAGATACTGGATAACAAATTGCTTGAATTGTTTTCTTGGAAGCTACCAACCACTGCCTTTGTCAGAGAAACCCCTCTGTCATGGCCCGTGAGATCATCAGCATCTTGAGCTTGGAAAAACGCTAAATTACGGATTTTAGTAACTGTAATTACGGAATTTCCTTGACAGGCTGGCATCAAGGACCTTGGAGCTTCTTACTTATCTGGTCAGCACTTCCTCCAAGAAGTCCTTGTCCTCGGCTGGGATCATGGCTTGCTGATGCTCGAAACCGGAAATTTCGCAATGGTCCCCAAAGGCAAATCCTTGTTCTTTCGACATTTTCATCGCGTATCAATTTCGTGGTTTAACATTTCACAACGAGCTCTTAGATAATGGCGGTGCAGCAATTGATGGCCATCACCACCTCTTCCAAGACTTCTAGGTCTGCCATCGAGGTAATCTCACTTGAGCTCCAAGGTGCATGGGATAAAAAGCGATTTGCCTTCATGCCATATCTGTCGCAAAGCCTAATAAAGCAATCCTTAATAGGCATATCAGAAAGCCTGGTTCCCAGGGAATGTAGGTTACGTTTCCGGCATTGAGGCCCACGCCAAATTACGCCAAGAGTGGTGGTAATGGGGCAAACGTGTGCCTCAGATATGATATACTCTGTAGAGCCAGTTTCAAACAAGCGACCAATTCAAGGCACATAAGGTTGTGCCGAAACAAAAACATGGCCTAGAGAAGCACTTTCGATTTTCAAACTCTTAGAATCTTAAGCTTTAAACACGTAAAAAAGTTGCTTGCCAAACCTGAATTTCGTGCAAACTGTCCAAAAGCAGAAAACGACCAGATAAAATTGGTCCCATTTCCAAGCTGGACAGAACATGTGCATAAAAGCACATTTGTGACACGTTGTGCTCATGTCATAAATCTGGCTTCGCAATTTTACAAAAAACACTGAAACCAACGAATATATTGAAAGGATCATCCATGATGAATTTGATCCAGAAACTTGCTTCCAGTAGTTGAGTGGTTTTCACCTCAATGTTCTAATCATTAAAACGTAATCCAATGTTATTTTGTTATTTTCAGTCTTACTGAAGCGTTGAGTAAGCTCAAAATGGCAGATTTCAAAATATAAATATGAATCAATGATTCAAAATCGGAATTAAAAATATGAAAAATTATTACAGTGCAATTCCAATTGGAAGCATTGGCTCGCAGTTATAGGGATGAGCATTGCCAGAGAGAAAGAGAAATCTTATGACATCTAAATACATGTAAAAATAAACGGATGATAACTTAGAAGCTCCAAAAAAAGTATTCCCAAAGAAAAAAATAAACATCATGTACCAATAGGAAGTTCCTCATTTACCAAACCCTAGGACATTTAAATTAAAAATAGATGCATGATAAATCGTACTTTGCATTAAAATGGCAAAATCACGACCTGTGCTAAATGCGACATTTACATGTATTTTTTACCATAAAGTAGGATTCTTCGTTCTCCACATTTCTTCATCATACATGTACGCTCCAAAGTTTTTGTTAAATTGCCCAGTTTATATTCAAAAAAGTTATGGAAAGAACTTCAAAACTGCATTCCATATATTGTGAAATATTTCGATGGTCTTCCTTTTTATATGCAGGACAATTTTAAATTCTTTCGCCTTGGAGATAAAATGCGCAATAAACCATTCTACTTGTGGGGGGAAACAAATTTCGTATGTTTATTCACATCAGGAGTGGTGGATTCCCGAATGCTGACTTCACATTTTCAAATTTTGCCATGCACGTCCAGGGTTTATGACCGTCTTATAGGCTAAAAATACCAAAACACATCATTTTTAAATTCACTTCTTGGCGGAATAGTCATCGTTGACGTCAAAACTGTTTAGAATGATTCATTGGGTGAAAATTACTTAGAAAATGTCAGTATTTGACAATTTTTTGTCAGTATTTTGTTATTTTGGTCTGATGGAGGCGTTCTAAAAAGGAAATCTGAAGAAGTTGCTACTTCATTGAAATGGATCCGATGTCAAATACCTGTCTTTTATCACATTTGGCTAATAACTTCTTATAATTGCAGCAAAATTCAATTACAGGGCGATTAGTAGTTTGGTGTAGGCCGGCACAGCCTAAAATGACCGAGCCAGCTAGGAGGATCATGGAAAAAAGTGGTCATAAAACAAATGCTTGATAAAATGCATTGATAATATTACGAAAATGCTATAAACCCAAACAACATACAGGAAACGAAATACTCGTTATTAATTAATTGATGATTGTATATGTAAGAATCTGTGGCAGTGTGTCACGTACACAAAAACAACATTGTTCCACAACGCAACATTAATAGTCACTTTTTGCGAAAAATATAAGATAAAAAGGTAATGTGATTGCCAACATACAGTATGAGAGAATGAATTAATTTGCTGAATGGGTCAGGAAGGGCCTAGAAAAGTCAAAAAAATTGGAAAAGCCTGCAAAAGACAGGAAAATGGATTTAGTTTCAAAACGTCAGGGAAATTCGACAAATCAAATATACATTTTGCTAGTTAGTTATTGGTGAACACAAACGTCAAGAAATGACAAGCAGTTCTGTGGAAGAAATTAATAATGAAATTGTCAATTAAACAAACCTATCTAAATTTTCTGTTTCTTTATGAACTTCTGTTTTGCTTCTGTTTATACTGTATGTAGTAGGCAATAAACATAGCATTCCTTACATCGTCATATGCCGTATTTTTGCATTATCTGTTATTAGGGTGGTCAGGAAAATATTTTAAAAATTTCGGGGAAGTTGAAAATATGTTTTCTGGGGGAACTAAGTTGCATCTAAGTTGCAGCTGATCAGACTGCATCATAGATGGCGCTGCATGTGGTCAATAATTTTCTAGTCGAAATGTTCCTACTTCTTTTACATTAAATTTCCATGAAATTGCCAGGTCGTCTAGTCCTGCAAACATGATTCATTCGCACATTACATTATTGTGTTTTGAAAGAAAAAATAATGATAGTGGCTAACGCAATTCTCAGCACGACGTTGATGAAATCCAACAAAAGCGCTAGCAGTTATCTCAAATTATTTTGCAAAAGTGCTGTAAAAACTTCATAAAAGTAATTTTAATCAAACGTTCAGCCTATTTTCGCGCATAATTGCAGAGACTTTGGCAGATAGGAGGGTTTACCAAAAAAACAAGGCTAGTGGAACCGTACGCTCAATGAAGCCAGGTGGTGACGTCATGACCATCAACAGCCAGTGGCTATTGAAAAAACGGCTAGGTACATGTAAATAGGAAGAGATAGCAGTTGCAAACCAGTTGGCTGCCCGCAGCGTGCATTTAAACTAAATCAGGTCGCCATTTACTTTAAACAGCAAGGAGAAATCCAGGGTAAATAAACACGGTTAAGAACACACTGATGTTTAACTTTGGTTCACTATTATCAGACATTGAGTGGTCCTGTTGAAGGCAACGAATGAAAAATTGCCAATGTACCACCTATTCCAAAACTTCCTAAAATAATCCTAGAATATTCTAGGAAGTTGGTATATACGCATATATTACGGTAAACCATTTGATAACTACAGTAGAACCTGTCTAAACAAATACTGTCTGAAGTAACTTCCTTTCTAAATTAATGTCAGGTGCCAGTCTCGACGTGGGATCTACCCTAAATCTAATAAACCTCCATTACCTGATATTCAATAATTTTTGCATTGGTTTTTATTGGTTCAACAGCTTTTGCAAACTAATACATTAGTAATACTACAGGATTCCCTATAGAGATAGCATTTTCAACTTCCCTGCCTTTTCCAGGTTTTAAAACAAATTGCCCTTACCATCATATGCAAAAATATGACATGCCAATGTAAGGACTGCCTGCCATATTATTTGCTTATTATGCATAAACAGGAGATAGAAAACAAATGTTCAAATAGAACAGCAAATTTATATTAATTTTTTTTAAAATCCTTTTAAAAAACTGCACGTCATCTCTTGCTCTTTGTGTTAAACAATGACTATCTATGTAATACGTATTTTTTGATTTCTTGAATTCCCCTGACTTTTCAAAGTAAATCAATTTTAACTGACTTTCTCAGGTTTTCCAGGTTTGGGGGAACCTGTTGATGGTTAATAAAAGCAGTTTCCAAGAGATATAGACTCCTGCCCCCAATCTGTTCAAACTACATGTAATAACCTATATGTAAACTCCGAACTATACGTTATTGAAAAATGAGAGACAGACAAAGATATCATATGAAATTTACAGCGATGCGCAAGTTTACTAGATTTGGTTCAATTCAGAACAATGCTTGGGAGCTAACGTCCTAAAATCCCAATGAAAAAAGCTGACAATTCTGAGAATCTAAGTACATCGGTCAAATTATATACATGTATTTGTGTGATGGAGATCGATGCAACCGGTTGTTAGATAATAAGGTGAAACAAACATCATTAGAACCAACTGTTTTAAAAAGGTCGCTACGTTGACAAAAGCGTGAAACAGCAAACGAGACTGATGAATTAGGACGAACATTTTGGAATCACCTAGATTCCCAATTCAAGTAAAATGCACTTTGGTTAGAGTCAAGAAATGGGACTTCACTATTCATTTCTTGCAAACCGTTAATATGGAAGAGAATATGCCATTAAGCCTTCGAGACAATAAATTTCACGAGCAGGGCGGGAATTACGCGACCATTCACCATAAAATCGTAGCAAAAAATGCAAAATGCAGCTATAAACCCAGGAAAGAATGCTTTCTCCATAATTAATTATAAAAAAACACAGGAAACATGAGAACATGCCAGTATACCACAGCATGGCATTCCAGAGGTTGTTTATAAGATCACGAAAAACACGTTTTCAACTGCACAATCGGTTTGTTTTTATGTTTTTACCATAACCACGGTATGTTGCAAGTGTAAAGCGAATAACTTTCAAATATAACAACTTCCAAATGTCAATTTTCGAAAATAAAAACAATTCCAGAGACCAGAGTTCTCCAAGAGATGACATTTGCAACTTCCCTGATTTTTCCTCCTTTTAAAACAAATTTTCGTGTCCATTGAAAAATGCAAAAGTATAACATATTGTACGCAGGGTATTCCAAGTATTGAGATTTTGACAAAGGTTTGAATTTAAGACTTATTTTACTATTTTTAAAGAGTAAAATTTTATTTAAAAGATATTTGAAACTGTTAAGATTTTGTTAAAAGGGTAACATTTTTATAAAGCAGAATTTAATCATTTTAGTTATAATACACTGTACAATAACGAAAGAACAAACTTATTTGTGTCAATTTTTTTAAACAGGGTACAACTTCTACATTCAATGTATCGAAATTTTCTCTACATCTCATGATCAAGTTTAGCCATCTTGTTTCAATCTCCTGGATATCATTTAGGACGTTTCAGGGATATTTATGATTTGTTTGCCAACAAATGCCACCATAAGGAAACGGAAAACAATTTCATTATTAATTTCTTCCACAGAATTGCTCGTCATCTTTTGCTTTTTGTGTTGATACAGATCCCCTAGAGATGAAACATTCAACTTCCCTGACTTTTCCAGGTTTTAAAACAAATTTCTCTGACCACTCCGTCCACTAAAACTACAAAAATATGGCATATGCAAATGTAAGGAACGCTATATTTATTGCTTATTATTATATGTCCGCAGAAAATAGAACACAAAGTTTCATCAGGAAACCGTAAATTTAGTTATATTATTTTTACACAAAATTGCTAATCATTACTTGATTTGTATTCTGATCTGATTAAAATGTATACTTGATCTACTGAATTTCCCTGACTTTTTAAAAGTAAATCCATTTTTCCTTACTTTTCAGGGTCTGGGGGAACTGTGAAATAACTAGCTATGTAACGTGCATTCTTGATTTGTTGAATTTCGCTGACATTTTTAAACTAAATCCATATTCCTTGACGCGTCCTTGCAGGCTCTTCCAATTTCCCTTTTGTGTGGAAATACATCTTGGCATACAGCATAGCCAATTTTTGCTCTTCAGAATTGAATGGGGAAAAGTTCATTGCCGAAACAAAGCTGGCTTAGCAAACTCTCGTAAAACCGGAAAAATAAATAAATAAACCATCGATATTAGACCATGAATACTTCGGCTTTCAGTCACACTTTCACTTACAAAAAGTGGCTCAATTTTGGGCTTAAGAGCCAAAAAAGCACCACCAGTACATCACGATGAGAACAGTGTACTACAAGCTGCTTATTTATTTCGTGACCCTCAATTTGGGCAGTGGCCACCGAGCATTTTCAGGTGCTTAATGACAGGCTTCACCCCTTAGTAAAAAGTTGAAAAACTAAAAGAGCCTGGATATGTCGTGACGAGTCGAGAAAGTAGGAAGAAAGTCTGTCTTGCTCCTAACCATGATGGGGGGCATCACCTCTGGAACCGGCCAGTGCACCGGTCAGAATCCAATCGAGTTATTGCCCCAAGAAAATGAGGCTCCAGCCCCCCACGCAAACAGGTTTTGCATATCCGCCTGGCCAATCTGGGCCACAGTTCATGACAGAACCGATTCAGGGTAGAAAAGGTGCAGAATTTGGTGAAGATTCAAGTGGAAGCTGGGTGAGCTCTGATTTAGCTGATGTATCTTAGAGGACGCAACAGGCTTCACTTTGCTGATGTATCTTAGAGGACGCAACAGGCTTCACTTTTTCCGCATGGGCATGCAGCTCATATGAGTGTATCTATGAAGCGATGCCTGAAGCTTCATCCATGGTGACTACTGCATGATTGCTGAAACCGAAATTTCCTGAGTTGTCCAGGTTTTCCAGGGTTATCTTCTAATTTTTCAGGTTCAAAAATAAATTTTAATGATTTTATGTGTGCCATAATTCTATTAAAAATAATCTTTAGTAATAGTAATAAGTAAACATTTTTTGGGAAACTGCATCTCGAACGGTAAGTTTTTAGTCGACATTAATTACATGTACCAAGCAAACATATCACAACAATGAAAGACATTTTTGAGGGATTTTTTGTATAAACTAGATGACAATAATGCAGTTTTGGGCCATTTTGAAATTTTCAGAAATATTAACAATGACATAAATCGACTCAATAGACGAAACTTGAATAAAAAATGACCAGAAATAACGGATTTTAGATGTAATCTCTCGATAACGTTTTTCAGAAGCATTAATAAATTTAATCAATAAAGCTGAATTTTAGGGGAATTGATTATCATGCCCAATCATTTTGGTGCTGAGTTCTCAGAATTATATCGAATAAACACAAAATACAATTTTGATTCTGAAAAATTTTAGGTTTCGATTCAAAATTCCCTGAGTTTTTCAGGTTAGCAGTCTGAGTCGCCATGATTGTCGATACTGACCAAGAAACTGCTGAAACAAGCGCAATCATTTCAGCAAAACCAGTTGTCAGCATCAAATTTCGAACCAAATTTCAAAAGGCTTTTACATAGGAGGTTCTGAAGCAATCTGAATCAAACTGCAGGCCGAATGGACGCCCTCTGTAAAATAGCACGACTAGTCTATTATTTCTTGTCGGATCAAAAAGAAGCATTCAAAGGAAAATGTTTTTCAATGCAAAACCTCAGGCTAAACCTCCAGCATTGAAACAACTCAGTCTGATATTCCGCCATAAATCCACCACGAGTTCCTTGACATTTCCATATGCAGTTCTGTAAGAGTGGGCCTATAAGCCCCCCCCCCCCCCCTTTATCCAAATGACAAGAATGCACTGAGGCAAAAATAACAAAGGTGCAACAATATCTGACATTCAAATATGATTTTCCTCGTTTTTCACAAAGGACCATGCAACCTCTGAAGCAAGAGTACCATTCCAGTGTATGTACATCTGTACTTGGAATGAAGATGATGGGAAGGCAATAACCCATTTTGTAGCATTTCCTTACTGTTTCTTCCCATATCATGTCTTAAGTGTGGCTTTCTCGGAATTCTACGCTAACTCCAGCCAATTCTTCAGAATTTCTCCAAACACCATTTTATTGCAAATTCTCCCAAACTTCCACCATTCTTGTTGCAGAACTTGGTTCTGATTTCCATTTCTGAATCAGCTAGTCCAATTGACTCACAGGTCCCAATAACATTTCCTCCACCATTTGCATGTTCTCGGTTTTTCCAGACATGCAACATCAGAACAAACCCCAACAATATCATAGCGAACTTTTTTGTGCAGACAAAAACAACCTTCCAGCAAACAGGAAACGTAATTATGAAACCAAGAGGTAAACCAACAGCAATAATAACTAGCGAAAGGAGCGATCTTAAAACGCCAAAAAAGTCGTTATCCGCAGATGTTTTTAACCGCAACACAAATACGTGAGAAAAAACACAAATTCCTGATTTAGTCCGATTTCCAAATTCCGGCGCAAAATTCTTGAAATGTAAGCAGTGAGAAATCCCCATGATACAAAAATCCAGCTGTAAAAATCAGCTGGTTGCTTCACAGCTTCCCAACTTTCACCTTACCGACAATTGGGATTATTGTCGGTGACACAATTTTCTTGAAAAATCAAGGAACTACCCATGAAAATATCAACCTGTTTAACTTATGGCTACCCAATTACTTTAATTTTGAATTCCAAAATTTCTCAAACCTGCGCAGAAAATTGCAATTGGCTCGAAAATGCTCTTAAAAATTACTAGTTATACTGTGCGCAAACGTCTTGCATGCATGCGAGCTTGCAGCCTGTCTCAGCAACGAGTATATGGTTGTCCCACCGTGTGTCCCGAGCCCAAGAAATCATAAAGGTCTGGAACTTACCTCGGCGGCATGCCTTTGGGTTGATCTTCGGCGGTAAGCACGAGTGCGCACAAAATATTCCTTAGGGGCTGGTGGTCAAGGCGGTCAGCAGACTCCGTTGGAGCCGCAGTATCCCAGGTGTTGTTGCCCTCTTAGCGTTCGACGCTTCTCTGGTCCGCAGCTCGCCAGAGAGACCTGTTAAAGTGAGCCGTTCGTGAGAACCTCCTCAGCACAGATTGCAAAAAAGCCTTCGTTTACCTGTGCGCCAAGCAACTCTTTGGCGAAACCTCGAATATGGGTTGCATCCCGGCATTCCTTTCAGTGGCGGACTGCTCGCCTCGGGCCGCAATAACTTGCCGAGGATTCGCCCACTTGTCTGAGGCCCGCTTTTTTGCGCCTTCCTTCCATAATGCTGGACGTTCGGACAAGGCCCCTGGGTCTGCTCCATTAGCACCTGCAGAAAAAAAAATTGGTGAAAGTGAAATTAGCTCGAGCAGTTGGGATGTGAAAGTACTGTTTCTGGTTGTCTGCATTCTTGAGCAGATCTGCATGGTTATGGATCTACATGCTTTGAATTTTTTTGAAAGAAAACAATAAATTTGTACATCGCACTATGCCCAGCAGAGAAAGCTGAAGATAAGAAATGCAGATAGTCGCATCGTACTGACATCACTTATCGATTGGCAACTGATGTGAATTTATCAATTCGCTTTCCAGTTGATCACGTCTCATCACAATCTCATCCCAAGATTTTTTTTTTGAGATCATAGGCCTACCCTGAAATTCCATGAATTGTTTTACATTTTCCTCCCCTCACAATTTTCTGTTTAAAATCCCACATTTCCCCTTATAGCTAAATTTTTACAATATACTTGTAATTTCTCCAAAGCTTTTGACATTTTGTAATTCATGATATTTGACCATCTGTTTTGGCTTCTTCTAGGTTAACGAATTTTCGTTACTTAATTGTAATTACCCCTAACCTTTAGCCTAATACATGTAAATTGTATTTACCTCTTACCTATAGCCTAATACATGTATATAGATATATTTACACTGTACTTGTAATTACTCCAAAGCTTTCGACATTTTTTAATTCATACCATTTGACCCTCAACGTTGATTTCTTCCATGTTAACTAATTTATATGTACGTTGATTTATTCCATGTTAACTAATTTACATTACGTTGATTTCTTCTATGATAACTAATTGTCGTTATTTAATCAGTGTTTTCTCCCCTCACAATCTTCTTGGAAAAGCTCACATTTTCTTGAATTTTTCCCTAACTTACATGTTTACCTACATGTATAGCTACTATTAATTTTCGGCATTTTCTAAGTCATGACATTTGATCCTCTGTGTAGGCATTCTTACAGGTTAACTAATTTTCATTACTTAACCAGACCATTGTTTTAAGAGGCGTGGGAAGTTCAAAGGCCTTTGAAAAATATTCACACGAGGTACTTGCACATTAACAGAATATTGTATTCGTTTTACAATAGACAGTAGTGGGAATTTGGAAAGAATTTTGTCACAAACTGCAGCAAAAAAATGGGAAGCAGGTTTATATTCGTGCATTATTGTATGCATTTTGCAATTAATCTCAGCTTTTTGACTATGGCATTTCAAACACTACACTCAGTCCGTTTGCTAAATATTTGCTCAATTTGAGCATAAGCCTATTACTAGAAAACAAGCCAAGAACTTTCAGAACGATCGTCCAGATGTTCTGCAATCCAGTAAGAAAATTGGTATTTTTTATCTATTATTATTATTTTTTTTTGAAAAAGTAAAAAGCCCTACAGCAATTAAATCAGTTTCATTTTCAATCCTAGGTTCTAAAATGATTTCTTGGAAAGTAATTTTGCCTGATGGAGAGGTCAGAGCCATAATCAAGGAGGGTGGTCGGAGAATTATGTATAACAAAAAATACCACGAAATGGAAAGTCCAAAATGAAGAGGTGAAGGATTTTGAGTGGGAGTTACACGTGTACCAATTGCATGATTTAGTTCCAGTTGTCCGCATAATTCTGGTTAAAATTATTCATATTTTATTTAACTAAAAGCAATGCAGCTCAGCCGACTCAAGGGTTCAAGATTTTCATTAAAATCTGGTAATTGTTCGTGCAAACTTTAAGTTTAATAACAATCTTTTTTGCAAACATGTAATTGTATAGCACACAATTTACATGATTTTTCAATTTTGGGAAGATTATTCCTACGTCAATTGATACATTATTTAAGACATCAGATTCATGACTTCCAGCATTACGTTCTTCCAGTGGGATACATGTATTTGTGAAGCAGACCTTCATGGTTAGAGTCTTGGAGCAAATGCTCAAGTTGGTTACTGGTCACATATTTCAAAAACACTTTGGGCAACTTTCTTCCGCCTTTGATCTGTTTAATTTTCATCATTTTAATTGGAACAATCTGATCAAGGTGTGTCCTGAGAAATTGCTCTTACATATACCTATGAGAGTATAACCCAAATTATTATTATTAGATTTGGCAGACGAATGCAACGTGCTCTTGTTCATCCATAATACCACTCATTACATAATGTTATGCAGTTGAGTTGTCTCAGTTGCAGTCCAATTTGAATTGAAAGACAAAGATGCTCAAAAACGAAGGTTTGGCACCAGGCACATTTATCGTACATGTAGATCACCGGCATAATAAGTGTGTCATTCGACCCATCTTTTAGTCTAATTTGATCTATTTCTCGAATTTTTTGCCCAATAGGTCAGCCAGAGTGCTTGAAATAAAAAGCCTGTTGCCCCTATCAGTTAACACCTTTAACTGCAGGTCAACGCTCTCGCTATTTCGGAAGAGTTGCTTTGACCCATTGCTAGCTTAGCCTACTGACATCCCACTCCTGCTTGGATATAAATTAAATTTCCTAAACTTTTGTCTTTACAGCAGGTCTGGCATGTACTTGAAATTCAGGCACCAGTAGCAGACACCTTTCGGCCGATTAACGCGAAAACAATCGCAAATTTATAGCGTTATAATTTAAAGGCTTTTTGAAAAAAACAACTGACATGTAATTATTACAATGACAATAGGAAACCGCTTGCAAATATGCTCACCTATCATGGTAGCACGTATCAGAACATTGTAAATGCGATGAGCTAACTTGTATTTATTCTTTGCGGATATGGGTTTAGCAGAAACAGGTTTCAACAGTGGATGCTACCGGTATTTCTACAACCTATTGATATTGCAACCAACTTCATTATTGTCAATGAGAGCGATGCGCGCGTCAGGAACAAGATTGGAAAAGCTGGGACTTATTTTCCTGTTTGTTAATTATGATGGAGGCGATTTTTCAACCTATTCAGGAACCAAATCTCAAGAAACGAAGACAATTTTTTGCTAGATGAAATTTATAACTTCCTAGCTCTCCCAGGTTTTCAAATAAGTTTCCCTGAACACCCTGACCACTGAAAATGCAAAGATATGACATACGTGTAAAGCAATGTAAGGAATGCCATATTTATTGCTTGGCATATATCTCAACGGGAAATAGAACACTAAATTTCACACGCAAACAGCAAATTTAGATAACTACTTCTTTATGAAATTGGTGATTTCATTACAGTTTCCACGGAATTGCTTGTCATTCCCTGATTTTTGTACTATGTAAAATGTTTTATTAATTTGTTGAGTTTTCCTGACTTTTTCAAAAAATAAATCCATTTTCCTTGAGTTTTCCAGGTTTTCCAGTTCTGGGGGAATCCTGCTATTTTATGAAACAGGAGATAGAACAGACATTTTCATAAAGACACAGTAAATTAAAAAAACCAACAGATACCAAATCTGTTATCGAAATGTTGATTTTTCCTGAATTTTTCAAAGTAAATCAATTTTCCCTGACTTTTCCAGGTTTCCCAGGTCTGGGGGGAACCCTGCACCCCACCCCTCAGGCTTCGTCATTATTGGATGACCCTTCGCTGCAAGGTGCAGCACACGTGGCGCCCTCTATGTTCATCAGCCATGCAAACGCAGGAACTGCCCATAAATTACAGGACGATTTAAAAAGAATCGAATTTTACGAAAATCGCTTGTTTTGAAAGCATTTGATACTTTTGAGCCCCTGGTATATATTAAACACCGATCGAGACACCCTCTCCCGTTATATAATAACACTGTCAATTTTCGCAGTCTTTGATTTGCGCATCAGCTGGTCGGCCATTTGATCAACTGCCATATTATGCATGCTGGCTTACATTATTGCTAGCTTATTTCGCCGAAAACAACGCGTCACTAACACCAGCTTTGTTTTGCCTGGTTTCACAGTCATCACGCCACCTTTTCCGCGGCATATCCGACGTTGACAGACACGCCAAATACATGTATTAAGCCGCATAAATTAAATCATAAAATTAAGCCTCGTCAATGGCCATGAAGGCTACTGAGCTACCTGTTGTTAAAGCTGACAAAGCCGGCAGCGACGCAATGTCAGCTGCAAGCTTCGATCTTGACAGTTTCAAAACCTGAGGTCCCCAAAGGTCGATAAAAATGTCCCTTCCATTAGAGTTGTCTTTTCTTACCTTTTTTTTCTGTCGTACAAGCACGTATCCAAAGAGGTTGAAATTAACTATGGAAATCCAAGATGGCGCCCTAATGCGTCGTTCTAGAACGGTTGAAAAAAATGCCTTTTCGTGGTGGGATCCGCCAGTTTTCCGCAGGACCCATTCGGAGAGCAGATCTTCGTCGTAAACCCGCACACACAAACATCGAAAACACCAGAAATACGTCCTCAAAAAGGCGAAAATCCGACTTTGGCAAAAGCCAGTGTAAAATGGAGTGCGCATGCGCCCTGTCATTCTAGGGCTTCGGCGAAAACGGCCAACATGGCGGAGTCTGAATTTGGCCATAGCGAAATTTTAAAAAACACGAAAATCGTCGTGAATGTGGAGGAAGCCCTCGAAGATCTGCTCGTCGTGTCCTTCACGTGCGGAGCCGCGTCTTTCCAAGGCGTCCTGCTGAATTCCACCAAAAAGTAAGCGCAAAAAACCGCTTCCATTAGCCAGCACTGGCATGGGATGTAATACGACCCCTCTGTGGTTTTGCACTTGCAAAGCTAACAGATGTAGGCTCATAAACATTTATTTGCAGCCCTTCGGCTCGCATCTGGGGCGCCTGGCTCGATGCTGGCCCTCGAGATCCTGCTTTCGCTGTTTTGGGACCCCTTGGCGGGGTTTTCATGCGCGAAAATCAGATTTTTCCCCAGTGAGGCCTGGCTTAGGCCTAAGCTCTAGACGCCCAGTATTGTAACCATGTTTTGCCCATTTGAATAAAAACCTGCATTGGAAAGGATTATAGGACGATTGCAGATCGTCCACTGCAGTTCTAGCTAATGTTTGCAGCTTTTTAGACGCTGCTTATCGTCCAATTTTTGCAGAACTCCATGTTTGTTCGACTGGATTGTGTGCTAAGTTGACATGCATACAGCACTAGCCACTTGTAATGCTAATGGTCAACAATAATTGTCCTTTTTTTCCTGACTAAATTGCAAGGGTTGCACTGCAGTTCTCCTTTTAGCACTGATTACATTGACAGTCAAACTAGTAAACGACCTTTATGGGCAGTTTTTAGCTTGATGTCATCAGGCAGCATACACTCAGTTAGGTGCATCATCGAGAAGATGGTGCATCGATGAAGACTGAGCATTGCAGGCTTTTTGTCCAGCTTTACAATTGAGCAGTTTGTGATAGAAATGGAAATTGGTTTGAAGATTCATTGCCATAGCCCCGACATCAGTTATAAACTGCTAAAATGGTTCTGCAACAATGAGAAGCATTTAGTATCTGGTGACGGCTTTAGCGAGTTGACATCACTCGATCTTAGTTTGTCGTTACCCTGACACAATTGTTTTTGATCGTCTAAGTCACCGAAGTATCTAAAAGGACAGGTTAGCTGTTTGTCGACGATGATGAAGTATAGATGATCAAAACTGAGCAAGTTCTTAAAATTAGAGGAGCATGTATGAGCATTACAAAATCATTTACGTATCAGGAGATTACATTAGCTTGTAACCAAAGCCTTATTTGCAAGCTGCGAGGTCTAGAGAAGCCACCTAGAACTTGCTCAAAGGGATAGTCAAACAAGGTCAATTACGAACAGAAAAAATCTGATAGGGTGCAAGCATAAAATTAAAGTATTTCTGAAGTTATAATAGCCAAATAAAAGCTCGGGTTGAGGGCATTGGAGAATCTTACAATCCACTCGTTTTTCTTTCCAGAAATTGGCCATGCGGCGTCGTCCCACCAACAGCTGCATTTCCAGGGTCCGGGGAGTCTCAGGTGGTGGCCGAACAAGCCACGCTGGACAGCGACAAGCTCTTCGCAGTGAGCCGGCGCTACACCTACTTTCAGGAGACGGACAACCGCAGCAAGTACGCCCTCATTCCCAGACGAGCGAACTGCCGGCGGCCAGGTGACAAAAACGCTCGGACTATGCGGCTGCGGCCCAGGCAAGTGCTGTGCTCAAAGTGCAAGTCCATCTGCAACGAGAATTCCGAAAACGTCGAGATTCCCAATGCGTCCCGGGAGGCCGGTCGTGCCTTAGAGAAAAGGGCAGACCCCGTCAGCACGCAGGTAGCGCCTCATTCAAAGCTCAGCGGCGTGGAGCCCAGCGGGGCTCCGGTGGGTGGCAACGCTCCGACCAGCACCGCAATAGGAGGCATCACTCCCGTTTGTGCCGCTGCTGCCGACAATACCAATACTCAGGATAGCCTCGGCCTCGACAGAATGGTGCTACGAAGGAGGCGGGTGGCCGAAGAAATGTCGGTGCCGAGCGAGGAGGCTGGCTGCGCCACCAAACGCTCCAAGGAAAGCGAGGCGGAGAACTTCTGTCCCGCAACGGCCGAGGAAAAGCTTCCTCTGACCAAGACGAGTCCATTTATCAAAATTTCGTTCGGGCCACTAGGCACCGTTCTCAAGATTCCGCCACGAAGCAATAATTATTCGGCCAGCGACACTGACGCCGAACTGCAGGAGGCTGTGGCGCCCGTGCAGGAAACTCTGATGGCGGCTACCAAAGACGCGAGTGCCAAAGCGGCAAAAAAGGCCCTGAAGAAGGCCAAGAAAGAGGCGCATCGGAAGGCCACCGTGCTCCCGCTGACGCCCTCAGACTCTTCCGAGATGCACAAGACGCGGCACCACAAGCACAAGTTCAAACACAAGCGGCGGCACAAAGAGGGGCCGTGCAGCAACACGGCCGACAACAACAACTGCGACATCGTGGCGGACTTCAACGGCATGCCGCTGATGGACGTTGAGCACGACGGCAAGCCGCCAGAGATGGAGAACGAGAATCTCTCGCTGGAGAACTGGGATTGCGAGGGCTGTGACGGCGGGGCCAACAACCACGCGGATGCCTACAACGAGATCAAGAAGGAATGCCTGCGCCAGAAGCTGTCCATCAACCTGAAACGGCTGAGCGAGAAGTCGTACACCAAGTGCAGTACGGGCGCGTTCAACGAGGACAGCAATGGGAGCGGGGACGCCTCCAGCCACTCAGACTCCAACTCGAACAGCGAGGCCGGTGACGTGCCCGAGTTCCCAGAGAGCGAGCCTCCCAAGGACTTCGAGAAGGTTCGGCCTCTAATGATGAGGATCAGCTCGCACGCAGTCATGTCTTGCAGCCTCGGTGATGGCCGCAACATGGCGGTGGGCGACATTGTGTGGGGCAAAATTCACGGCTTTCCCTGGTGGCCGGGGAAGGTGCTCTCCATCATGGTGTCGCAGAGAGACAACGGAATGCTCATCACGCAGCAGGCACACGTAGCCTGGTTCGGCTCGTCCACGTCCTCGTACATGCCGTGCAGTCAGCTGGTGCCGTTCCTGGAGTGCTTTAAAATTCGCTACAACAAGAAAAAACGCGGCCCTTACAAGGAGGCCATTAAACAAGCGACGCTGGCGGCGCAACAAGTGCTGCGTGGCGTGGCGGTGGACATCGAAACGTGAGGCTGCTCCGCAGAGTAGCAGCGTGTGAACAGCTCTAAGTATCGTCGTTTAAACGCCGCAATTTCCAATGCATGAGAAATTACACAGGTTTCGTATCCCCAATTCCATCGTTATTGAGACTGAAGGCACATGGGTGGAAAGTGGGATACCAAACTTTTGCATTTTCGCCATCTACGTAGGAAATCGCGACGCTACTTACGACTAGCGTAAGTTGCATCGACAGCAAAAACGTGCTAAGTTGCGTTTTGGTCACTGCCAGTGAGACTTGTGGATAATGGGAGGCTTTTGGGGTTCGCGCTTTTGCGATCGACCGACACTGCGTCTTGATTTCCCGCAAGTAAGGGTTTTAATGCGCGTTTTATACTCGTAGAACGACCTGGGGAGTTTTTTAGAGTGCGTTTTTGTCACTTGTGGAAGGTCAGAGGAGGGACGCGGCGTATTTTTTAGATTGTCAACACCGCACGTCAAGTGGTTTTGAATTGACTCGCAGCACAGCTCGGTTCATGCATTTTTGTTTTAAAAATTTCATAAGTGATAGACCACCGTACACAACAGAGTGGATTTTCTTAGATGAGTGCAGGACTTATTTTTGACGACAGGCTTATCGAACTGGTAATGTCAAGGATCAATCAACTTTGTTCCGCAGGTATTCGCTCTGTTGACAAACGACCACCTTGATATTACTAGGAATATCAGGCCTAAGTATTTTGTGGGTTAATGCAGTTATTGGAGTAACTGACTGGGTTATCCATTCCTGCTCTTTTCAGTTCAGTTTTTACGAAAACCACAGATGCCACGTGATACATCTTTGCACGGCATAATGCAGTTTCAGTTGCGCAGAAAGAATTGAATGTATCTAGGCAGCACAAAATGACATGATTCCAACGAGTGATGGTTGGCAGATGCTCCTACATGAGCATTTCGATATCATTTTTCCAAATAAATTGTTACCCATGGTAAAATATGGCTGACACGACAAATAGATGCTCACGAATCCTGCTTTTTTACAGACATGGGATCTCTTAAAGCCTCGTTACTTACTACCTTCAGATTTAAGTCAATTGAACAAATGTCAAGGCCATAACTTGTCATTTGGCTATGGCATCGTGGGATTTGGTCCAAAACTAATGCAGTTAAATGAAAGTGGGGATAAAGGAGACAGAGGAAACACCCATGAAAACCAAAGTCAGTATATTTGTCCTGGATTGGAAACCTGCATTTGTTGAATGCATCGCGCAATGAATTATTAAGCCAACCTAACTCATTCATAAGGTAAACATATCACCCATGGAGTGGATCTGTTGTTGACAGCACAACCGATAGGAAGACCACATCGAAATTATTCCCATCTTTAAATCCCATTCTGATTATTTTTATATAAAATTCCCACAATTTTCTTGCAGGATTGGACAAATTACCATTATCTAATGTCAATTTTGCTTTCAAATTCGACAGTATAATACAAATTCGCCATCCTCTTTGAACTGGAATTATTAATGCAAATTTGCCTGCCTACAGTAGTCGTGTCGGGTGCTGCAAAAACAGGTCTCCAGGGGCACATTCATATAAAAAGCCAGGAGATTTTAGCGTGTCGTTAATGCTTGGCAATGAGAAGATTCCAAAAAGAGTGGCCAGCTTACATCCCGATAAGTGGGCTTTGTCGCCACAATTCAGCCACTGTTCGGATTCCATGAGATCATTTTCCGCTACATTCACACATTCTGTCTTTTGCTAGTACAAAATGCGTGGTTGTACTTGAGATTGTTGTAAGCGCATTAAAGGCTTTTGCGTGCCTGAAAGAGTGAACCTGTGTGGCATCAGACCGAGCAAGGAGGGAGCAGTTTACTTACACCGGTTTAATATTCACAGGTATACACGGCTCGCTAGGAGTTGGGTCGAACGTTCTCGCTTTGTCTCAAATCGCTGGTCGAGGAGGTCAAATGCTGCACTGCCCCTGTCAGGCCCATGAAGTTTTCCCGGCTTTCCAAAAGGCCATCGTTCATTCCGAGGCTGTTCAGGCTGACGCTGCTGTTGCAAAAAATGGGCTTCGGCCCTAGTGGATGCTGCATTTCCACGGGCGAGGACACGTCCGTCAGGCTGCCGGTGAAGCTGGGATTGCGCGAGTGAGTGACACTTTTGGACACCTGCGGTGGCGCCATCTTCTCTGTGCTTGGCTTGCGGCTGGGTGGATGGCTGTTTGACCGAGGCACTTTCTGCTTGTGGTTTTTGGGCGTAGCGCTGCTCTTCTTGTGCTGGTCGATGAGATCATATGCTCGGCCAAGTATTATGATGCTGTTAAGCAGTTTCAGCGTCATTAAACTGAAAGGGAACAAAATTCATTTCAATAGATCTGCCTATGTTAAAAAACACTGGCTACGCCTACTATCGACATCATAATTCTTAGTATCCAAAATCATTTGACTTTTGGCTAATTATGAGCCGTCAACGGTCAAACGTACAAACGTTAGTGCATATGTAAGTTACCAAATCTTTAAAAAATTAAGGAGATTGAGCATAATATTAGTTAGTGACGAGGTTAATAAAATACAGCTACTTACCAAATATAGCCCAGGAATACTAGGAATATGCCGAATATATCTTTCACCCTGATAGACTGGCTAGCCACACGTAGAATGAGAACGCCCAGGGGTAAAGGAATAAAACCCATTCTTCGAGACACTAGATCAGAATGATCTGAAAAGGCCTGGAAAACAGAAATAAAAAATGCAAGGTAATCTTATTGTTTGATGCTTGATTACACCAGATTTAACTAGCACTTGTAATTTAAAGCTTAATCGTCCAGTTACGTTATTTTACTGGTAAGATACTAGCAGCTTACATTTTTCTGCTTACTGCAAGCCAGATCATAGGCCAAACTTACAGTATACTGTTGATACACCTGTGTGAAAGAAATGCAGTAGGCAAGTGTAAATAAGCTAATAATAATGGAAAACGATGAAATTTAATTTCTTACTTCTGTCGGGAGTTCGTTAAACCGTGTGATAAACGCGTGCTTCACCCAATCGACCAGGATCTCAGAAAACAATACCATAAGGCAATCGGGCAAGAGAATCCAAAAACGATCTGAGGCAATAATTGCATTGAGAACAGCGAGCTTACAAATTCAAAAGGCAATAAGAGAACTGTTGAATACTAATGGTCACCTTCTTTCCACGCATACTCCTTCATCGTCTGTATGATGACTGTTAGAAGCAGGATGCAGTAGTGAAACCTCTCTCTAACGTCGCTGCATGACATTTGGAAGAGATTGTTCTTCTCGAATTTTTTAAAAACGCTACCTTTCAGCTCGACAAACTAAAAGACAAATGAAATCAGCATAAAAACTACTGTTTTTCTTACAAAAATCTACGGTAAGAAAAATTTTGTAACACTCGCATTATTTGACATCATGATGGTTAGCAGTGCTTTATTACTGGAATTAATGGCCACGTTTAAGGTTACTGCCTGAAACAGGACTAGGACCGTGTGCATAACTGAAAGCCAGAGTTAAGGAAACAGACGCCGAAAATTACGCGATAACTAAATTGCGATTTACAAAGGATACAAACATAAAATATGGCAAGCGTCAAGTGGGGAATCACTCCAAAGTGCTCCCGTTTCCTTTCCCTGGGTTCGGTAGCTGTCCATAATAATGTATCTAAAACATCCTGGCCAAAGGCAGATAACAGACGATCACCAACCTTTAACGACAAATGAGTTCCTTTATCGATTTGGTCAAAATTAATCATAGATTATTGCATATGGCGTTTACTCACCTCTAGCATGTTAAAAAATATATACAACTTAATTACAGATTGTGATTTGATCAGATGATACATCATGGAAGTATCAATGTGCAGCATGAGCACTGTGCACACAATCACAGTTATACCCTTGAGTATGTCACATATTTCTGCTGGTTGCAGTACTTGGGTTGGCCTGCCCCTCACTCGCCTATGATGAAAAATATGTTAGGTGAGACTGTCTAGCTATGCTTTCAACAAATGTGCAATTAGGGGCTGCACTTACCCAAACAGATTCCTGAACGGACTGGTCAGCAGCACCCAGCTTGCCACCACTAGTCGCAGCGGAAGAAATGTGAAAACATACAGAAAGGCATCCAAACACTGCAGAAATCCATAGGACATGAACTGAAAATAACGAAGCCGAATGCAAAATCAGAAGCCATGCTAACACTAGTATATATCAGTGAGGACCGAATTTAAGCAACCTTTTCGACGTCTCTGGGCATTTTCATAAAGGTGTACACCTTTTCTCGCCTCTCAGAGTATCGTGCCTCGTCATTTTCTAGCAGGTAACTCCTAGAAAGTTCTAACCGAAAATACTGAAAAATTGAAACGCCTGAAAAAGAAACACAATTAAAGTTAAGGACTGGGTTCGTGGCAAAGGAAGTAGGTCTATTCCAGATTCAGCATCCCCCAACACACAAATTTTAGTGGGCTGTTGAGCGAAATGAAATCATGGTAGTTGTCCAAATTTGCCAAACTACTTGGATTTCAACAATAATCCATTAGTATTGTGTAGTTTATTTCAGCATCATAGAAGGCTTGCTTTGATTGCAAAAGTGCAGGACATTTGGATAGTACACGCAAAAAAAAGTTACCAGGAGGCCTAGGACAGTAGTGGATAATTCCTCGGCGATTTTTCTGACATTTACATGGTAGCAACTTCTGGTAGAATATGCAACAATAAGGCTGTTATATTTTCTTGGAAAGTGGGAAACTTCGAGGGAACTATCTGAAGCATTGGCTGCCTATTCCTCAATCACTTCAATAAGATAGTTAAAACGTTCAAGTTTCGATGTTTTTTTTGGCGAAATCTGATAACAAATTCTGGAATTTATCCACACAAAAAATTCTCGAGTTGATTTCCCTGACATCTTTATCCTCATTTCCCTGATATTTTACAAGAGGTTTTTTTAAAGATAAGAAAAAACGGTTGATTGTATGCCAAAATTTTTTTTTAAAGATATGATGACTAATCAATTAACCGATCCAACCTATCTCAATTTCCCTGACATTTCCACACATTTTCACTAATTCCCTGGTTTTCCCTGCCTTTCCAGAAAATGGGAACCCTACCATATTTTTTTTTTGAAAATGGGCTGAAGTTGACCCCCTGAAACGCCATAAGCGAAATTTGTTGGAAAACTTGGTGACAACAGATGGAAAATTTGAACTAAACATTTTACCAAAAAAAATTGCTGATTTGGAAATTGGTTGACCTTCTCCCCTCTGCCATCAATTAGCCAACTCTTTTTGATCCCCTAAATATGATGACATAATAGTTGAACGTCCCCTGCATTTACTCCCACTCAGTAATCTACAAACAGACTTTGGTAGATGCTAATAGCGATGGGATAACTGTCATCAACTTGGTAGGTTGCCGAGGAGAAACTGACATTCGTGAAAAATTTCCTGGCGTCAATTTTTTGCTTCACTGAATTCCCACTGCGCAAAATCACAAAATCAGCAAACTAACGTAGGAAATTGGCCCACTTTCAACAGCGTAGAGGTCAATA
Organism: Kryphioiulus occultus; assembly: GCA_034687865.1. Classification (NCBI taxonomy): domain Eukaryota; kingdom Metazoa; phylum Arthropoda; class Diplopoda; order Julida; family Julidae; genus Kryphioiulus; species Kryphioiulus occultus. Next base: position 4,624 of record JAQGAF010000409.1, on the reverse strand, counting down.
ATGGTCAAGATTTGAAAGGTGTTGGTCTGATTGTTCCATGATGGACTTCTCGTGTGCGATCACTTACAACTCATTTTTATAATTAGCTGTCACACACGAGGAAGATGACATTTAATAATTGCGAAAAACGTCAGGATATGAAGGAAGCCTACGGCTAAACAGAGCTACTTACTCGGAGTTCTAAAAGTTGTTTCCTTCTCATTTTCACAGCTGTCCCCCTTTTCCTTGGATGATTCCCGCCTCTCGACATGATCTAGTTCCTCTACTGAATGATTATTTGCAGAAGATGGCAAGGAATCTTTTGGAAAAGACACTTTAAAACGAGTACGTAATCGCTCGGCTTCTTCGTCCACCGCAGATGTTTCCATTTTTTGGTTGACCGTGACAGTCGGGAGGCTAGAGCGCTTTTGCCAACATCAAAATCGAAGCCAAGATGGTCGCCGCCTTATTTAAAAGTTCGAAATGGAATGCATTCTAGTTGTTTTCTCTTGTGTTGAGAGATTTTTTGTACTTTAGTTTTCTTATAAATGGTGGTGTCAAGATAAACACCTATGCCCACCATGCAAAAACCGCAGAACAAATTTTTGTCGTAATTAAGTTATTAAAACGGCGACATTTTTTTACCTGGAAGAATGAGACGTTTAATTGCCCTGTTTATTTATAAAAATTAATAAAGATAACAAAAATCCAAAATTACACGTGCACGAACGCACGAGAGGAGAATTGTTTCGAATAGCACACTGTTTGCGAACGTCTCGTGCGTTCGATATTGTATTTTGGCCATCTTTAATTTTAATAAATGAGACGTCAATAAGATAAGTCTCAATCTACCAGGAAAAAAATCCATCTATACAAGTTGGGCACAGGTGTTTAACTTCGCCTTATAATCGACAATAAATATTTATTTAGGCTCAGGTGTGCGAATGACAAGTAATTCGCCACACCATGTATCAATCGATACATTACCTCATACAATAGCAATTGACTACAAACCTAGGCAAATTTTATGTGCATGTATTTGACAAAATGCCTTAGGTTAATAATCGCGTATCTTATCCACCTCTCTACCCTAGGGACCTATACTATGAGGGCTAATAACTATAACTCATAATAACTGACATTCGAACTCACCACTTCAGGCGTTATTTACACCAATTAAACCAAAAGGTGGCTGCTCGCGTCCAGTTTCGCATTTTAAATTTAAACTTCCATATTTATAATGCAATAAAATGATAACGACTTACATGTACATGTACACTGTACCTCGTAAGCTGCAGCATCATTAGAAAATGGAACGCCGACGAAAAGCCCGCCAAAAATCAAGAGCAACTAGTGTAGCGTCCTCTACCGCAAAGCAGTGAAAATGAAAAGGCTCGAGTTACAGGGCGCCCAAAAAGTTTCCATGCTAAAGCATTATAAAACATACAGCTGCATCATACATTGACAGTGATATTACTTGACCAAGCTTAAAGGTCCCATACTCTCCTGCTTGTTGGACGTGGGCAGCAACCTTTTTTACCTTTCTTGCATTACTAGATACAATTGATTGCTGTTGGGCGATTGGGTTTTTGGTGTTTTTTTCCGATACAGTCCTGATCTGCTTATAATTAAAAACAAAATATTTCAGTTTTTCACTCATTTCCACTTTTCTGGTAATCATAAAGTAAAATTTCCAAGCAGTCCCTTTCATTTTTACTTAGCATTTCAATGGCTGTAGCTGCATTAGTCGATGGACAAGCAATTTATATACACGTACTGTACATGAAGGATGTTGAAATTTTACTCTCAAATAAGGAAGTGCTACATAAGGGTTGCTTCAATTTCAATTATGGCGCTTAGTAAGATGGCACAACACAACCTAACAGACAAAATGATTACCTACAGAAAAAATAAAATATAACGAGTATAATAATTTCCGAAACTTGGGATGAATGTCTATTCTACGAGCAATATTTTCAGCTAGTGACAACTGCTAATTTCGAATAAAATAGGATGTGCGCCATTATGCTTACTGTTTTAATTGAAAAAAGGGCTGCATCGCGCTTGAAAATAATTTATCTTTACAATTCATAACCAGCCCATGCAGAAAATAAACGCGCTTTTGAGTTTCATTATTAAACATGTACGTTCTATGAAAATATAATATTAAGAAAATACGTTCACATTATTCACAGATTAGAAAAAATTCCCGCGTACAAAAAATATTAAATTCCTCGTATAAGATCCTTTTCCTCACAACAAGACCAAGTCGAATTCTAACACTCTCGAAGCCTACTCGAAATGGCCCATTGTAATCCTCTATGCGGTGTCAATTTTACTATTGGCTTAGAAGGGCCTCAAAAGAGAAACTAACATTTCGAAGCTCCTTGAAAACGACATCACGATGCAATTCTGCGAGGGTACTTGGGTAGCCCGAGCAGGTTTGATTTCAAATCCGGAAGGATTTCCACCGGGTATCTAAACAAAGCTGACGCTAAACTTGTCGGCACCGAGTTGGTCCGAGCCACCGCCAGTTGTATGTCTCTTGCTGATGGCGCATTTGTCCTCATCCGAGCCATTCGTGAATACTCCAATGCCGAACCCGCCTGAGGGGGCCGGAGGTACAGGACGCCTGTTGGGTCGCGGCTTTGGCGGCAGCGGAGGCGGTGCCATGGGCAACCGAAGGGGAATCTGCGGCGGTGGGCACTGGTCGATGGCATTGCAGAGAGGCGAGGGCGGCATAAAATCTGCTAGGTCCCCATGAATCGACGTGTCTTGCACACCTTCTGGAGGTGGCACGGACGAGGGTGACAAAGATTTGTCTAAATACGCAGCAGCGCCCTCGCTGCGTCGCATCGGGTTGCCCTGAAAAGGGTTGGTGAGCCACGCCATCGAGGCAGAAGGCGGCGGGTGTGAGCATGGCCGTAGCAACGGTGGATTGTAGCCCCTGGTTTTCTGCACACCGAATAAACCGCCCAAGTCCTGCAGACTACGCTGTTCGCTCGAGTGCAGCTCACCCAGATGGCAGCTGGAGAAGTACTCCTCGGCCTGCTCAGGCGTCGGCAGAATTCCGTCCTTCAATAGGCTGTCATCGCACATGTTGAGCCGCGAGCGCCCAGAAATAACCTCGGAGTTGAGTCGCGAAAACTTGCCGGTGCACCTGATCTTCGGACGGCTTGCCGGCATGGGCTCACTGGCGCGGCCGTCTGGGTAATGCCGACCCGGGCCATAATGATTGGCTTCGTCCCTGAGAAACTCTGGAAGCTCCGTGTTGATTTCGGTGCCTCGCTGATCATCCAGGCGGCTGCGCTGCGCTCGCTTCCACAAGTCGAACATGTCTAGATGAGCAAATTCGAGAAATTTAAAATTGTATCATTAAAATGAATACATGACAAATAACAGGGTTCTCACAGCCGTAGCAGCAAAAAATTGCATGGCTTTTCCACGTTTCCCAGGCTAAAATTTTAATTTTCCCCTGACCTTTGGTTTTCCCATTGGCCAATATAAAGTAACAAGTAACTGTTTTTAATCAATATGGCCACTGACTAGGACGATAATTATTGGATTTTGATAATAAAGGGATTCACACAACATCGAAGAATTAACACGTCCTTTTTTAATTACAATTTTTAATTAGGAGTACTTAGATGCAATGAATGCAATTAGGAGGACCCAATCTTCCACATTCTGGTTTTCTTTCATTCTGCAAAGGGCAACTTTACCTAAAAACAACGGTACATACCATAATTGACATATGAAATACAGTACCTTCAGATAGAAAAACCCCTCATTTTTTAATTAAAATAAAAAAATCGCCGGTTTTCCCAGGCCAGTTAAAACCCCTGACTTTCCCAGGTTTCTAAGGTTATTAAGGAATCCAGAAATATTAAAATCTTGCTTCATTTCAAAGTCTAGTTTATTAAAACGACCTGGGCTTGGAATTTAATTCAGGGGCTACTGTTGTCAGATTAGCTGGTTGGCCAAAAAAGTACCACCAGTAACAATTCATAATAAATAATGAACATTTTTCTCCTACCCTCAGTTTGTTTTTTGGTTCGTGCGGCGATAGGTGGCTTAGTTGGGCAGGCGCTGAGAATATGATAACCACGGGCGACGTGGGCGGACTGGTTTGGTCCTTCCTTCGAATCCTAAATTGAGCAAAATCACAGATTTGAAAAAGTAGAAATGCATCCCAAAGGCTCTCATACAGAATGTGTGCAACGTGCAAAACTCAGGGACGAGGAAACAACAAACGTGCACTAGGCTGAAAAATTACAAGGTGAAAATTAAAAGGGAATTGAGAAGATTCTGCAAAAGGCATCACGATGAGAAAAGATTCCGCGAGCAAGATTACATAGAGTAGCTAGCCAACGAGAAATCAAAGATAACATGCGATTTAATAGAATCCAGAAAGATTCATATTTAGCAGTATTCTCCACACACGTTGCCTAAGCGCAAAGTCATTATTCGTGCACCATAATTGGAGTAATTCGGCAAATGCCATTTTAATTGTAACATGCAGAAACAGATTCATGAGGGTTTAACAGATCAGAACGATAAGAAGGATATGTTTGTTTGTTTATGGAATTTTTAACGTTGGCCTATTTTCGCGCCTATTGGGCCCATCACCAACGCCAGGGGGCAG